>JAPWLS010002224.1:0-88395 GCA_028551675.1 Tineola bisselliella | reverse complement strand
TAATCTTCTTAAATCAAGCGTCAAGGAGGATCTTGACAGAGTTAGGTTATTCCAGGAACTCAGGCCATCAGTTAAAGTAACTATTCTACCAGAATATTCGATTGGAGACATAGTCTGGGTTAACAAATTTATAGGGAAAGGCTCTGAACCAGGAATTATATCAAAACGCACCAAGACTTACTCCTATCAAGTTGAAATGAACAATGGAGTAATCAAACGGAAACACTCTGATCAACTTAGGCGAAGAGAAACTAACGATGAGAACAACGATGATAATGATGTCATTCGTAACGATAACAGTTTGGAAACGAAAAACGATACTGTGAGTAACAACAAGAAGCCGAAGAATTATTCCTATTAGATTGCAATCCGGTAGCATTTTCAATCCGGCCGGAATTTACCGGATTGACATCAATCCGGCCGGATCCGTCCGGATCCGGCCGGATTATGAAGTTATTTAGGGCCTAGTGTTTAGTGCTCTTTAGTTTTGATAATAATACAAAAAAATCATTTAATTATATTTTTTGGTATTAATTGTAATTTGCAATAAATGAAATTATGAAACTATTTTAAATAATAAAGTAATCAGTCTCACTTATTGCTGTGAGTATGTGAAAGTACTTAAGTAATAATAACACATTAATAATCTAGACTTAACATAACATTCTTTTAAATTTATATTTATAAAATCAACTTCAGTCATTCATAATCCTAACAAACGATAAAACAAGAAGCATTTATATTTTGCAATGCAAAATGCAAGTGAATGTTATTTCTGTGTCTGCAAAAAAAACGATCTAAGAAAACATATAGTGTTGATTGTACTATCCCCTAATCTGCTTCTGATGTCACTACAAATATAACCTGCGGCTGAAAAGACCCTTTCTGCCTGAAAATTTGTTGTCCTAATCGCCATTAAGTAACTTTACATCAGCGTGTGTTTTCCTTTTACTCCTACTTCATACGCAGTCATTTCTTTTTTAAGATTTTTTTCATAATCTTAATTTAAATTTAAATATTGACCAATCGTGGTCTGTAACTTTTATATCAGATTTTATATCTAATAAAGCTTTTTTGATGCATACCTTCAGATCATAAAATCTTCCAACCATAGATAAAAGACTGTTCCAGCGTGTGCGGGGCAGTCCGAAATAAGTTGTGATTCTTTCCCTTTTTCTTATCTACCTTGCTCATCATCCAATTCGTCCATGTATTCACTATCATCATCACTCCATTTCAATAGAAGACTTTTCCACGGGATCAACTTCTCTATCCGATTTTTAAGGCACAAAATTTGACAACAGCTAACTGGATGCCGTATGCGATACACAATTGATGATAGCACGGTACTACTACTAACGTGCCAGCTTTAACCACGACGCTTGCTTTTTTTCAGTTGCCAAATCGAATAACTCCACCAGTCACATGAAATATATAACATTTACTGATATAATTTTTTTGGCTATTCTTTCTTATTAATTTTATTACTATTAGATGAAAGCTATATATGTATTTATGTATTCTACAATATATTTTCGAATTTATATTATAAAGGGAATTTTTAAAAACAGTTTAAATTATTACGTCGCATTTCTCAACTTTTTGATTTATGGAGTTAGTCCTCCGGCAGAACCTATCGGATCCGGTAGGCCCAAAAACACGCCGGATCCGCCGGATTACCGGATCCGCCGGACCGGATTGCAATCCCTAATGCCAACCCCCATGAAACAACGACTCGTTTTACGGAGACGGAAATTAGGAGTGTGCAGCTTATTTGAGCTGCGAGTATTTCTGGCAGACGTATCATTATTTTTAAGGAAGTTGAAGATGTTCCATATCTCAGGTCTAAGTGGCGACGAGTTCAGATTCGATGTTAACGGAGATGGTCCAGCACGTTACAACATATTACACTTCAAGCAAACACAACGCGGCGTGTACAGATGGCTCAAGGTTGGGGAATACTTGGACGGGGAGCTGCAGCTGAACTTGGATGGTAAGTGTAATGGCGAGAATACAGCATTAGATGAAAGAAAGCTGATCCGAGAGAGGAGTGCTGCTAAAAGGTTTTGCTAATAAAAGATATCTGGATAAAACAAAATATTTGCAAAATACTTTCTGCGGAGTTTTAATACAAACGTAAAGTGAATTGCAGTAAATAAAATCACGCGAATTGCTCGCCCCGCTGTTGTACATGATTAATTTATTCTTAATTAAATACTTTAGTAGGGCATTCAACTGCTTTAATATATTTTCCAAGTGCTTGTATTGTTGACAGAAATCCAATTCAAGTGGCAGGAGCGGCGTCCCCCGGAGTCCGTCTGTAGTTTGGAGTGTGAGGTAGGTCAGGCCAAACAATACGTCGAGGGGGAGATCTGCTGCTGGCATTGCTTCAACTGCACACAGTATGAGGTATTGCATCATTCGTTATATTCATTTCCCGTGACTTTCGAACGTCTTGCATCTGTTGTAAACAATCGGGACAGATTACTTCGCCCTTCGTGGAGACGGCGTGCATGGAGTGTCCCCGCGGCACTCTCCCGGACGTGTCCCGCACCAGATGTCGCCAAATACCTGAGGCGTACCTCCGGCCTGATTCGTCGTGGGCCATCGGCGCCATGACATTCTCCTCCGTTGGAATATTACTTACGGCGTGAGTTCTATATCCCTTCCAACTTCTTAGTCAATTTTAAAAACACGGAATATAAATACATTCAGACTTGTAACATCCAGTGCGAAATCAAATTGGATATTTAAATAATGTTATAATATTAAAGATCAAAGAGATCCCCTCAAAAGTTAATACTCGTTTTTGGTTTTGCTTTTCTGAAAGTATCTCTTAATCAAAATTATGAGAATTTTTGAAATATTCACGGGATTTATATTTGTTTTTACTGAAGTGTTTGGACGAGGAAAAGATTGCTTGATGAATGAAGCCGTTGTGTACTTTGTTGACAGCTTTGTGGCAGCCGTGTGGGGTGTCCACAGCGACACGCCCGTGGTGCGTGCGAGCGGGAGGGAGCTATCGTATGTCCTGCTCGCTGGCATACTCATGTGCTATTTGGTCACATTCGCACTCGTCTTCAGACCCACCGACTTATTATGTACTATGCAGAGGTCAGTGGTATATCGAGTCTCACATATAATGTACAAAACTGATTGGAACAAGTTATAATTATATTTAACACTAGATTTACGGACGTTTTCTATATACCTACTTCTACTACAACGCATCGATTTGACGTAGAGATAGGTATACCACATAGAAAAGTTCAGTAATTCAACACTTTTAAAGAAAATAGACTTCAATATATATGTATTTCCCTCGATCAATGAATAAAAGTCATACAAAGAGATAAAATAAAAATTTAAATCGTTTTTGGTAATTCTCTGATAGACATCTTAGCCGGGTCGTGTAGAAATCAATTTTGTTCAGAAAAAGAAGCACTCAGATATATTTTTTCGAAACTATCGAAACTTAACCCTCCGAAGGCCACATGCTAGTTTAATACTAGGTTTTAATATATAATCCTATAACAAATAAACAAGTATACATAACACGAGATAAGGTCCTGATATCAAATTGAACAGCTAATATGACGCGGCTTCGTATCGAAATATCAGTACATATGTTAATGTATCACAATAATTACTTTGTTATTTGATACGTTGATTATGAAATTGCTTTTCCAGCTTTGATACTTTAAGCAACATTATTAACAGTTCATTCATTTAAAGGTTAAACCGCTGTCTGAATTATGAAAATAATAAAACAATATATTTAATGATTAAACGAACTTACCTGTACGTGAAGTTCTATCATAATATAATACATTGTCTTATGCCAATCTCGAGGACGAAAACTTAAGTATAATATATAGCAGCCATTCTCAAAGTGTGTTCCGCGGAACTCTAAGGCTAAAATACTGCAAAAAATACCTACCAAATGAAAATTATAAGGTTATATCTAAATATTCCAACTAAATATTACATTGCAATATGATTATTCATAAATGCATATAAATCAGTTTTTTATAATTATATTAAGGCTTTTTTCTTCGCCAAAAAAGTTTGAGAACCGCTGATATATATAACATGATGTATAATGTAGGTTAGGGAAAAGTGCGGGTAGTCATGTTAAAATGTCACACGTGCTAATAATAGTGTGTGAAATGATTTATAAGCATTTCAGGAATGTGAAAGTATCTAATAAGTTACCGAGGTTGGCCGAGCAGACCCGAACAGGCCCGAGGACAAACACGAACATAAAAATATTATTACTTTTTTATATTTTAAAATAAATTCATTCGTTTATTAAATCTCATATTATATGACATACGTTATGGAGTCAATATTATTAGTTTTGTGAGAAGAAAGAATCACTTGAATAAATATTACTCCACGTAAAAGTAATATTCGTTTTACTCGAATTAAATATGATATGATAATATTAAAAATAAGTAATAAGTTTTCGTTTGTTTAGCTTCGACTTGCAGAATTTAAACGTACTTTTGAACATCCTATATACGGAATAAACAGAAAACAGAGAATCACATAGAAAACCCTAAACTTAATCACTGACCGGAAATAATTAAGTGTTTATTTCACTAAACTAAAATAGTTTGAAAAGAGAAGGCTGTGTTAAGATTTTTTAAGATATAATAATTAAATTAATTAAGTCGAATATGAACTCGGTCGTCGCAGGTTCGGCACAGGTTTCTGCTTCACCGTGGTGTACGCCGCTCTGCTCACGAAGACAAACAGAATATCCCGTATATTCAACGCCAGCAAACACTCCGCCAAGAGACCGCTATTCATATCGCCGACGTCGCAGCTGGCTATATGTGCTGCATTGGTGTCTATACAGGTATGCATCCCTACTTCCCTTACTAATATAAATGTCAATGTGAGTTTGTTTGTTACGTTTTCACGCAACAACTACTTAACCGATCATCATGAAACTTTGTACACATATTTTTGGAGGTACTACAAGTAACATAGGATACTTTTTATTAAAAAATATATAAATTATTTTGTTCCATAGTTTCCAATTGACCATAGTTAGTATGATCTCTGATACTAATTTATGACTTAAATGCGAGCGAAACCGCGGGTAAAAGCTAGTATTATTATATACTTAGAAGAAGCCGTCTACTCAAGCCGGCATAGAGGAGACTGTTGCTCAAGGAGTATAAAGCTCAAGCTAAAAGGCTACTATTAAAAAGAATCAAAGATTGCTAACACAGGGATTTGTGCACATACTACAGTGACACTTTTATTTAAATACATATTATCATTTACATATTTTCATAATTAAGCAGAGAAATGTACAAATTGCTTTGAGACTGTTTTGTTTAGTTTTTGAAATGAAATGAAATGAAATGAAAATCGTTTATTAGCATAGGCACTAAAGGCGTGCACTTGCTCATCGTTAGACTCTACCGTGACTTCGGGAAGGCGTATGGCGAGAAGAATATCACAAGAAACTCGTCAATCATAGCCTGTACATAAAGTAATGATAATAAAAAAAAAACTGAATTTTAATTCAGAAAAATAAAGTGAATGACAATTTATTAATCAGATTACACAGTGGTTACAATAAATGTCAAATTAATAACATAGGTATATGTATATAAAATACATATATATGTCCAATAATATGTATATAAAAATATTTTTAAAAAAAATAAAATAAAAAATATATAGCTACCTATACAACATTAAATACAGTAAAATATATATATATATATATATATATATATATATATATATATTAGACCGGTTCAAAAAAATCGACTATTTTTTTTTTTCAAAACCCGCAGTGAAATATCTTCCTAGTCACGAAAAAAGAAGCCTGTGAAAACGGGAGCTCTTAATATCAATTTTGAAAGGTCGCTCATCGTGAATTTCTATTTTACGTTTAAATAACATAGGAAAATAATTTTTTTAACTTTGGAATTTTATAACTCAGTTTTGAATTAACATGTCGGAGTGAGCAATACATATTTTTGAAGGAAATTGAACGCTCTAAATAAATGGTCTCTTAAATTTTTTCTGTAAGTCCACTCCTTTAAAAGTTATTTGAGTTTAAAATTCAATATGTAATCAATTTAACGTTTTTTTCTTAAATTGTGATATAAATAAATTTTATCGCTTGACGAAAATAAAACTTATCTTCGAAAAAAATTATTTTACAATTTAAGATAAGTTTTATTTTTGTTAAGCGATAAAATTTATTTATATCACAATTTAAGAAAAAAACGTTAAATTGATTACATATTGAATTTTAAACTCAAATAACTTTTAAAGGAGTGGACTTACAGAAAAAATTTAAGAGACCATTTATTTAGAGCGTTCAATTTCCTTCAAAAATATGTATTGCTCACTCCGACATGTTAATTCAAAACTGAGTTATAAAATTCCAAAGTTAAAAAAAATTATTTTCCTATGTTATTTAAACGTAAAATAGAAATTCACGATGAGCGACCTTTCAAAATTGATATTAAGAGCTCCCGTTTTCACAGGCTTCTTTTTTCGTGACTAGGAAGATATTTCACTGCGGGTTTTGAAAAAAAAAAATAGTCAATTTTTTTGAACCGGTCTAATATATATATATATATATATATATATATATATATATATATATATATATATATATATAATCCTTCTAGTAAGCCAACAGTAAGTCAGGCTCAAACACTTAACCACGCATTTCCATCGACAGGACATTGACAGGCATTGACATTGACAGGTTATTATTATTATTATTTTGTATCTTTTGTATTTGAATTAACTATAAGGCCATGTATGTGACTGTGCTTAAATAAACAAATAATTAAATCTAATTAATTTAAAACATTAATTTAAAATACTATATGCCACTTACCGCTTACTCCGTTTATTTACATTATTATTAATCCAAGTTTGAAACAATGATAGCTGTAAAGACTTCGAACACAATTTAGGCAAAGTAAATGTCAAAAAATGCGACTGTCATACGACCATAAAATTATATCGTTTGAATATCTGCGTAAAGACGAGTCAAGTACATAATAATATGAGTATAAAATTTGCAAAGGCAAAGGAGGGCAAAGTTGTAATGTTACGATCAGATAAACTGTTCCCTTTGACTTCACAATTAACCGGTATCCTAATAGGCGGAGCACGATTATGCGCGTATAATAGACCGGCCGATTTTCATTAAGTTACTGTATGAATATGAATAATAAAACTGTATAAAATGGAGAAAGAAGACATATTAACACTAGAACTACTAACCGGTCAATATGACCGGTTTCAAAAATTCTTCACAAGACTTTTATATACAACTCTACTCGTTATTTTTTGTAAACGATTCTATTATTTACAATTCTACAATCAATTTATTGAATTATATTTAATACTTTGCACGCACAAGGCATCCGGTCATTTTGACCGGTTGGTAAAAATAGGTCATATTGACCGGCTCGTAGTTCTAGTGTTAATAAAATGACAAACAAAGCCAAGCATATTGAAACACTCGTCCTGGTCAAAGCTCCACACACAGCCTGGAGAAAATACTCACTGGCAGATGCTTTATATCTCTACTAATATTATAAACGTGAATGTATGTTTGTTTGTTTGTTACGTTTTCACGCAACAACTACTTAACCGATCATCATGAAACTTTGTACACATATTTTTGGAGGTACTAGGAGTAACATAGGATACCTTTTTATTTTATTACTATAGTTTCCAATTGACTATAGTTAGTATGATCTCTGATACTTATTTAATGACTTAAATGCGAGCGAAGTCGGGGGTAAAAGCTAGTAAATAATAAAAGTTCATTTTATATTTCAATAAGTCTGTTATAGTCCACTTCTCGTAGGAACGACGAAATTGGCTTAATTATGAAAGTTAACTTTCACGATACAAGGAATGGCCTTTCTTCGGTTCAAATCTCAATGTTAAGCCAACTTCAGCCACATTCTAGTATGAATGAAAGGTAGCACAATTGTGGGCATATACAAATCTATTATAACATAAATAGAATGAAGAAATAACCTAATTGTAAATTCATACCGCGTCGTCTTCAGATGTTTTTCATATTTGATTTCCCAACAGCACATTCAACGTTATATCTGCGTTCCAGGTACTAATAGTAGTAGTCTGGATGATCGTGGCCCCAGCACGCGCCATGTACCACTACCCGACGCGGGAAGACAACATGCTGGTGTGTGATTCGTACGTGGACGCCTCCTACATGATCGCATTCTTCTACCCCATTCTGCTAATACTGGTGTGCACTGTATATGCCGTGCTCACCAGGAAGATACCTGAAGCCTTCAACGAGAGCAAACATATAGGTCAGTATGTGTTGATTCTGAAAATTGACAATAGTCAAGCCGGCATCTGTCTGTGGTAACAGTTGTCTATGCTCATGGACCGCACTCTAGCTTAACATCAGGCGGAGTGTGGTCATACGCTGGGCTATCAATAAAAAATAAAAAAAAGTTCAAAACAGTGGTTCCCAAAGTTCTCTGGACTCCGACCCATCTAACAAAACTTTAAATCTTTCCCTCATCAAATCAATTCCCTAGTAGTGAGTCGTAGAACTACTTAATGCGGTCTTATTTATTCCAATTGGAATTACTTGGACTATTCTATTAACACGTACATACATATTACATTTAGGGACCCATTCAGTATTCGCTTGCGACCCATAATAGTTTAGAAACTTCGAGTTTAAAATGATCCGAAGTTATTTAGCTCGATGAAGAGTTTAAGACGATCACATAGCATGAAACACTTGTAGTTAAGCCCACATTAAATCCGCGAGAGAGTGAGCAGCGAGGGAGCTTAATTGACACGTTTGCATACAAAAATGTTTATATTATCGCACAGAACAACGCCGACGCCTCGGGCGCACACTTATTGATGTTTATCGGCGGCCCGGGTTCATTCCCGGGGCTTCTCTTACGGTGTATATTCCGCCTGCAAATATTAACAATTTTGCTTTCGCATTCCCTTTTGATTTGCAAGAAAATGCCTAAAATTGCTTTTGAAATGTGGGCTCAAACACAGACAACAAACAACAATGTTATTGGTAGCTTAAACCCGTTTATTTATTTCTTTTGAAATTCTCTGACTTAATTCCGTTGAGTTTTATTCTTTAAGAAAATCAGTTTCTTTCTCATGGAAAAATAATTTCACGGTGTAAATGAATGGTATCTTAGTTGGAAATAGTAATTCAATATTGAACGAAGCCGAAGTCTTATTGAATTTTAAACAAGTTTCAACTTTACAATAATTCGATTCGTCCGAGTGTTGCCTTTGAGATTATTCAAAGGGAATGGGCCGAGGGTGATCAAATTACATCTGATTGTGTGCGTCCTCCCTTTTATTATCGGACAATTAAGATCGCGATTTCATCCCTTATTTGTTATTATGTTAATTATGTTGAAATAGATCGGTCTCCTGCTTATTGCTGCTCCCATGCTGCCATCTTTGCTTAACTTATTAGCTTTGAAAAGGTCATATCTATACAAGCCACTTTTAATGCCTAACATAATTGTCACGATACATAAATTAATATTATATGAGTATTTAGAGAAACTTATGTAGAGTAATAATGCGGATTAAAGAGGGTTCAAAATATTATTATCACAATGCATTCTTCTTCTTCTTCTTTTTTAATGGCTTCAAATATCTATTAAAGACAATTCTGCCAATGTCGAGTATTCAATAAGAAATTATACAATTTTAATTCACACATAAAGGGTTTATGTCAAAAATTCACTATCTACATCTTCCCACAATGCATTGTGACAATAAAAGGGAAAAGAAAAACAAGAAAGATGACAGTGACAGAACGAAAATGTCAAAAATCTAAAATCTTCTTGAACAAGAACTTCTTGTTCTTGTTCAAAAACAAGCAACAATCGTTGTAAAGGTAATTGAATTTTAAAATGAAAGAATGTACGTATTATATTATTATTCAAAACCATTACAAAGTATAATTCAATTTAAAACACATTTTTGTGGCTTTTTATAATTTCACTAGCTTTTGCCAGCGGCTTCGCTCGCGTTAAAAAGTATTATTATTAATTAGGTTGAGTTTGTGTGGCTTTACTTTTGTTTAACGTGTGTTAAGTAGTTATCACCATTCCTGTCGTGGGTCATAATTGAAAGTTTGCTCCAGTTATTAACCACATATCTGTCAATTTTTAATTTCAGTTCAATCAGTCGAAAATCTAATAAGATTTATACAAACTTTCATCCCCTATTTTATCCCCTTAGGGGTGGAATTGATCAAAATCCTTTCTTAGCGGATGCCTACGTCATAACATCTACCTGCATGCCAAATTTCAGCCCGATCCGTCCAGTGGTTTGAGCTGTGCGTTGATAGATCACTAAGTCAGTCAGTCACCTTTGAGTTTTATATATATAGAAGATTCTTTTGATTATTTTAATCCGTGGCGAAACTGTCGAGCTTTCTAAACGTGGCAAATTAACGCATAGTAAGCTTGTTGAAACTTGTTGTTTTTATAATCTGCATTACTATTACTGTAGAATATAATTTAGAGTATTTTATCTGGCATTTTTGTACTGCCTGTCAATTGAAACAATTATAAATAATAAGCGTTAAGAAGACGTCTTTTATTTGCAATCAATAACGAAGCTTTTGGTGCTAGAACGCTATGTACTAAGAAATAATTCAACTTCCAATAAATCTAAATAGAACATTTTAAATTAGAGCATATTCACGAATAACCTGCATGTACTAGACACAGTGGCGTAGCTAGGTAACCAAAGGCCCTGAGGCAAAAAATAAACTAGGGCCCCAACTAAACTAAGAATACAGGGGAGTTCCCCGCAAGTTTCAAACAAAGATGTTTAAATAAGTTGCCATTATTAAAATCGCGTTCCTGTAATCTGGTTTATTTATATTCCGAATGTGGGAAAAATTCACTAGTTCAATTTATTGTTTGTAGTTTACTCTGTCTAGCCCCTTAATAGCTACGCCACTGAGAAAACAAGCGAGTGTGACTTATATTTGTGTTAATATGAATAAATAGAACATTAACAAAATATAAGGACACGTTCACACGCTGTGCAAATGATGTTACGTTTTAATAGCGTTGTCTAAATAGCAAATTCCCTCTAACAATAACACTCCATGTTGCTGCTACATTACTTAGTTGGGTAATATTTAACGGCACTGGGTTTTCTTATTAGTTCTAATAATATTTTCAGTCAATAGAACACTCAATTTGTATGAAAATTATTGCTGAGAAAATAAGTTTTAGGAAGAGAAAGGAGACCTGTCTTGCACGAACCGAAATGCTTTCTTGGCAGGTTTACCCTTCGTATAATGTCGCTGGTTCAATTACTCTTATCTCAACACATGTAACAGTTCGATTCTAAATTTGCTTCGATAGCACTTATAGTCTTATAATTTGCGTCGCGCAGGTTACCCGCCTTGGTATTAATTTTATTTAGGCTTACACGCACTGAAAAAATGACACAGCAGGAATGATACAGCGCGTGCGTCTTTATTAGCGTCTATTTGATAGTCTTGTAGCGGATATTGTTATATTATTTTCATAAGAAAAGACGTTCTTTCATTCTAGTAATATATTTTCATAATTGACATATTTGACATATATTTTTTTACAATTCTTTTTTCGTGTAGTGTACAGTCTTAAAGAAGATAATAGGAAATTAGGATATTTAAATAAATATGCATGCGTATGTAAAATGGCGTTAACGCTTGTTTTAATTCAATTGAGACATATACTACGTTTACGATGCAAGTAGGATGATAAGTCTTTTATATTGTTACTGTTAGTTAAGTAAACCTCAGTGGAGCAATGTTTAGTTCAGCGTGTCTGTGTCATCGGAGATAGTAGTTAACACGATGCAGAATGTGGTCACGTGGAAACCCACTAAGAAATGTAGAAAGTTCTTGAAAAATGTAAAAAGTTTATTCGAATCAATCCTCACTTCCTTGAGCTCTGCCATTTGTTGCGCACTTGAAACTTTTCTCATTAGATACTACGTTATGTATAATGCAAAAATAGAACGGAAATTGTAAACAAAAATAACTACTATATAACTATACTAGCTGTTGCCCGCGACTTCGCTCGCGTAATTATGAAGATATAAAGTATTATGAAGTTTAATGATGTTTCATATATAAGTCAACAGACAATGCCTATCACACTTCTGCATCTAACCACAATAGTCATTAACCTAACCTAACCTCAAAAATTCAAATAGTTTTATACTGCATATATAAAAATGACAGACGGAAATAAAAATAAATATAGATAAATTCCAAACAGCTGAAACTATAGTCAATTGGAAACTATAGTAAAACAATATTATTAATTTTCTAATAAAAAGTATCCTATGTTACTTCTAGTAACTCCAGAAATATGTGTACAAAGTTTCATGATGATCGGTTAAGTAGTTGTTGCGTGAAAACGTAACAAACAAACTCACATTCACATTTATAATAGTAAGGGATGTATAATGCTCCTAAGCACTGAGATTCTTTTAGAATATTGATCAATCGCTCGGTCGTCATAATAGCTCAAGCCAAAATACAGGAAACATCTCGATACTAACTATCTTTAACTAACTAACCAGTATTTTAATTTTGTTTTTTTATGTTTGTGTTTTTTTCTCCCTTACATCTATTTGGTTCTTGTTTTTTTATTTTTATGTAATTTTGTAATTTTATTACAAGTGTAGTATCTATCCCTTTATCATCTCGAGCATGCCGTCCTATCCTATAATTAAAATTTCATTTAGTTTATATAATAGTAATCCTTTTTATAACATATAGTCATAATGTAATTTTGTAGGTAGGCTTTATAAATAAATAAATAAAATAAATAAAAATTGTCACAAATTCCTTTTTGTTTCTCTAAACTTTGTCAAGTCAACACGGAAAACACATATCGAGTTTATTTGTAAATATTAAATATTTGCACTAAAAAAACTAACTATGACGTCGGGGAAACGAATAAAATATATATTTTTGTTATTGTTAATAATATCTCTCAACATATAATACTAACAATTCATTTAAAAGTTTTTATGCGGCTTAATAGAAGTAAGTAATATCGCATTAATTTTAATTGTTTTAAATTGTAACGAAATGAAATGAAATGAAAATCGTTTATTAGCATAGGCACTAAAGGCGTGTGCTTGCTCATCGTTAGACTCTATAATGGCTTCGGAAAGGCGTATGACGAGAAGAAGACCACAAGAAACTCGTCAATCACCTGCACATAAAATAATATTTAAAAAAAACTGAATTTTCATAAGTCACATAATTTACAAGAATTAAAAGATCAGATCTACGGTGCAACCACATAAGTACCTAACTTATTAAAATAGAGAGATATCATTCCATGTGGGTACGTGTTATTGGAGAACAATTGACGTCTGTTTGAGTCATTGTATTCAATAAACAATGGCAGGTATTGATGTAAATTGTAACATGGGTGCGATTGATTTTCCATGTATGATACTTCGGCACATGTTTAATAACATTGTAACACGCGTTTATGTAAATACAAGGAACACACGGCGCGTGTTATTACAGAATTGAGTGATCTGTTACATTGTAAACAATTTAATATGTAATAATTTAAACAAAAACGTGTAACGTGCTTAGCAACCGAATAAAATAGAAAAAGATAAAGAAGTGATTTAGTGAATAAAAGGGAAGGAAGTATTCGTACGGTGGCTGTTGTTGCCGAAAAGGTTTTTTAAAGTTAAAAGATATAGAGAGAGAAATTCAGCTTCTTTGCATAATGGCGGGACGGTCGCTTCCGGCTTACTCTTTCACGCCTCACCGCGAACAGGCTTTGTGGGACCAATGGCTGCCAACAAAGCTTCACACGAAGCGCATACAGATATTAAATTTATTAATACCTGAACAGTCGCCTGAAGCTGCTGAATTCGTCTCAGATTAAACAGCGAATTGAAAGAATGTCATTACCGCGTGCGCTAATTAAAAGTAATTTTGAACATGAAGCATTTCTCTTTTCCTAATTAAGACTCTTGCATAATGAATTTAAGAGCAGTAATTAAAACTAACTTGCTTATTACTGCTCTGCACTTTTTATGCAATGCAACGACAGTCTTCTATTTTAATAAATATTCATACAAAATTTCCCCAAACTCGCTGTAAACTTGTGGGGCTAAGTTGCCATTGTCTTCCCGCAGGCTTCACGATGTACACAACGTGCGTTATTTGGCTCGCATTCGTGCCGCTTTACTTCGGCACAGCGAGTCACGTGCCTCTGCGTGTCACCTCAATGGCGGTCACCATATCACTCAGTGCAAGCGTTACTTTGATATGCCTGTTCTCGCCAAAAGTAAGTCAACCATTACTATACCTTTTAACTAAATTGTAATATTTATTACGGCTTATTATGTTTGTTTTAATCCGTCACGTCTCCAAATCCAACCGCGAATACTTACTAGCTTTCGATATTTCAGATTTGAATAGTTTAAATCGAAATGACAGTAAATAAAAAAATTAAAAAGTCCTTTTGTAAAAACAAATTCTTACCTAAATATAGCAAGGGCCCCTGTACTAGGTTCGAAAACTTGTGCTACTGGATACCCCGGTTACTGAACTAGATGTATGAGATAGATAGAACGAGAATATATAAACAAAACTATTAGAACCGTTTATATAATTATATTACATTCCAGTTATACATAATACTGATCAGACCCGAGCGCAACGTCCGCGCCAGCATCATGCCAGTGCGTTACAGCAGGAAGCCAGCGCCAGGGCATCAGCACAGCAACAGCGTGCTCCTTAACAACTGCAAAAGTAAGTTCAAGTCTCAAATTGTACACTCATCGTTTGTGTTTTGAAGAAGAATACACCCTAATGGGGGATCATTTATCTTACTCCGATCAGTAATCGCTTTTCATTCGAACGGACATCAACAAGTACTTCAATATCCTCCCGCCGTAATCCCAGACGGAGCAAGCAGCCAGCCGCAGCAGCAAGCGACTGCCGACCGTAACGACTACAATATTACGCTGAAACCTGAATATTCGCCCTCTCAAGGGAACATTATTTTTTTATAGAGAGAATCATATACAAAAATAATTTTGCACCTTACAAAGTAAAAGTGGATAAAGTTTAACTGTTATTATTTTCAGAGCCAACTTGTGACAAGGAAACCCAAACCGACCCTTCAGAGCAACTAACAAACGGCCAATCAAACCACAATCAACACGAACAACCAAAAGAGTGTCGCGCGTCAGAAAGAAAGATGCCGGACGTCAATGAGAAACTGAATGACATAGACAACTGTGACGTGATGTATGACAAACGAGAGGTTTTATAGCAACAGGACTCCAGGTCTTCATTCAGCCTCAATGAAGACGCGGCCAGGTTCACTGTCGGTGTAAAAACAATAAAATTACGAGCCAAAAGTTGTTCGTGCAAACTTAAAAATCGCCAACCGATTATTGTGTAATTACTAACTCAAAGATAATTAAATTTTTAAATATTTTTATATAGTTTTAAAACTAGCATAAATTTATTACGACCACATTGTTTATGATTAATCAATATTTTATTATTAGAAATATAATTTAAAAGAATTCTATTGTAAGTAAGAATAATTTTAAAAATATTCGTCTTATAATATTTAATAAGTATACTAACAGCTTTATCTTAACATATGAATTTTAGAATAAGGTTTTTTACTACTCAGAATTGAGATTTAATATTAAGTGAACTTGCCATTTTTATTAAATTAAAAATATGATCTCGATAGTGAAAAAGATATCTACTATTGTTAAAAAAACACTTCCATTTTAAGACTATGAAATTAGTTTAAAAGGAACTGGTCTTCCTGTGTTTTCAAATATATACGATACGTTGAGTAATTAAGATTCCCACATCTTCCAAGGAAATATACTTATGAATTAAAATTATTCCAAACCGTGTTTCTGCATACGCATTAATGGCTGTATGTAACAGGATGTATATAGCTAAACCAAAGACAAGCAGTGATATTAAATTGAGTAATTTTTATATGTTATGAAATGCGTATTTGAGATATTATGTAGTATTTGAATGTGCACAAAATGCGCCTTGAGCCAGGACAGTAATGAAAACGGTTAGACTAAATAAAAATATAGATTTAAGGAAGTAATTAGGTAATTATGATAAAATAAGATAAACAAAAGCTCTCTTTATGAATCACAAAATATAGTATAAGTTTATTAACATAATTAATTATGTACTAAGTCTCCGTGCATTGCTGTCTTTGCGCATTCTGTCTACACTATCAAACATATGTAATATCTCAAATAATAGTGATTTATACGAAAATATATTATAAAATAAAGTTGTTGTTTTTATTGCGTTGTTTTATTTATTACGTTTTTTACACAAATAATTATTTCATACAAACCAAGTAAAACTTTTTCTATGTAACCGTTTCTTCACGACTTTTAAGGTTTCGTTTAAAAATTGTGCTTTCACTACGTTATCAAGTCAGCATATTTTGGCTGTATAATACATTTCACATATATTTTTTTTAATTTTAAACTTATTCAAATAATAATTATTATTTCAACTAACTAGTCAAACTTGACAATTATAATTTTCTAGTCATACACGAAAAAGTCATAACAGCTAATAACCTCAATTTTTGTAGCCGTCTAATTCATATATATGTAGTAAATATTACACAAAATGGAATCGGAATCTGTTAATATAATAAGAGAAAGCAATCGCAACCTCCTGACTATCAGTAGGAAAGATTATAGGAATAGAGAACTGGACAAAACCAGACCATTTGAACACAGCTCCGAGGAAGTCCTGTCTGTTGCGAATAAACTCAAAGGCAAGACAATATCTCAATTGGATTTGGTTGTGTTAAGAAATAGAATAGCGGACAATGTTGAAATGGTTGATGTTATACTTAGCGTTAACGGATCTATGAGAGGTCTTGTACGGGAAATATCTGGTAATATTTTGTATCATACTTACTAGTTTTTTAGTATTCCAAAGACTAACATTGACAAACCAAGCATTTAAGAATAATGTACTGTGTAATTAATTGTTTCAGGCGTTACTTTGCGTAAATCCATATTAAAGGAAATTATTTAAAATTATTTTGCTTATAATTCCCACTACATTAGGTTGATGAAGGAAAATAACCTCCACCAACATTCAATAACTTGTCTTGTCACGTATCCTGATGATGCCACGTGAAGTGGCGAGAGGCGTCGAGACAAGTTATTGAATGTTGGTGGAGGTTATTTTCCTTCATCGGCCTAATATAGCGGGAATTATAAGCAAAATAATTTCCTGTATTATGTGTTTTTATTACAATGGCAAGAGATATACACAGTTATAATGTTGCCTATAATAGTTTGTATCTTGTTCCAGGCACATCAGCACGGAAGCAAGTGCTAGCATGTGCATGTCTGTGTAACATGTGTGCTGTCTCCACCCGAGCGACCAAACTATGTGCTAAAGAAGCCTCTGCATATCTCTACTCGGCACTGGACTCGTTTAATATCGAATTTGTGGTTAGTACTATGTTCATTCCATATTAATATTTTAAAACAATTTGAACATATTTTAAATACAGTAGAACCTCGATAAGATAAAGGCCAAAGGAAATGTTAAATAATTTGAGTTATTGATGTTTTTACTTACTAAAAGTTTAAGTTAAGGAGTTTTTATTAGTTAATATTTTTATTTACAGAGCTTTGTTTAGGAATTATAGAGAGAGACGAGCTAGGTTGAATGCAAATGAAACTTTAGAATGTTATTATGTACGTTACATACTTTATATTAGGTTTAAAGGTACATTTATTCCAGTTTATTTTATTCTACATAAAAATGTCGGTAATTTTATTTTTGTTTCAAATAAATTCACATTTTCTACGTCTATTACTGACGTGCGATGCCCAAATTATTCGTTCAAGTTATTGTGGGTTCATATTTTAAGTAAAAGAGGTTTTGGACAGAAAGGAACACAAAATTTTATGATTTATTACGTTATCGAGGTTCTACTGTACCAGGTAAATGTATAAGTAAAAAGGAAGCCTTGTATTTCAGGTAACAAGCGCATGGTGTTTAGGGAACATGGCCGCTGGAGGAATATCACAATGCAATGTAATCACAGCACTGGGATGTCACATGAAGTTATTGCAAATGTTGAACACCACTGACAATGAGGATGTCAGGGTTGCCGCTCTCTATGCTTTAGTGCATTATGTTTATGTTATGAAAGATCAGATTTGGTAAGCTGAAAAATAAAATACAGACATGATAGCATTATCATCATTGCATAATTGTGAAATGTTGCATACTTCTGATTAGCATGTGATACTAATTACAAAGTGTTTAATTAAGTAAGGCAGTGGACCAGTAACATTAATTTGCATCTCCAAGCTTCTGCAAGCAAGTCACTGAGTAAATTAGCTCCTTTGATTTGTTCTAAATATCTACTTCTTTTAGAGCTATATATATATTTTTTTATTGATATCCTAGCATACCACACTCCGCCTGATGTTCAGCTAGAGTGCAGTCCATGAGCATAGACAGCTGTTACAGTCGACTCCACTATGCCGGCTTGAGGAGACGAATGTGCTCTGTCCAAATCGACAGGGCACACTCCTCTCGTTATCCCGGCTACTTCCAAACTGATCCCGAAACGACTAAGTCACTTCACGGGTGTTCCGCTTGAAAGTGGTGGTACTTCCCCAGGATGGCATACTGGGCTAATGCCATCATCAGTTTGCCTACCACTCTTAACCTCTTAACATTACATTTCAGCCAAGAATACGTCCAGAAGTGCCTGGAGGCTGCTGCAAATATTGACATAACAGTGTTGTCTACTCAACTGTTATTTTATATATCGTGTCACAAAGATTTTACTGAAACATTATCTGAAAGTTATATTATTCACATGTGTGCGAGATATTTGGATTATCTTGAGAAACATTATCAGAATTTAGGCCGTGTGCAATGGGAGGTGGTTTACATTTTGCGTGTTTTGGCTAACATGTGCAGTGATCATACGAATTGTGATGTAGTTCTAAGTAATGTAAAGGATTGTGCTTTGTTCGGAATCTTGCTTCAAGACGCACATTGTGAGAATAGTGTGAAGTGCTTGTTAGGTAATGTTTATAAATATTCCACTGATGCTGCAATGAGGAATTATTTTTTAAATAAATTATTTGTGTAAATTAACTTATTTATTTAACAAAACTTCAAAATTAAAATGGTAGTCAGTGTTGCCAGAAATGGTTGAAAATAAACTTCCAAGTAAATACAATTTAACAAATTGATACAATTTTTTACATATAGGTTTACTTTCTTTTCTTTACTTTAATTTCATTTCATTTTCACGTGTGTTTTACAATTTAGTAATTTGCCTGAATACTAGTCATTGGTAGAAATAATTGTTTTCTTCATTAAAAATCTGAGGTCATTATTTTAAATAAGTAACAAATGAAACGAAAGATTAAATTGTTATTTTATTATAATTAAAAAATTGTACATTATTCTTGAATACATGACCAATACGGGTGTTACAGTTTTATTTAAAATTGACAAGTATTTAGCGTTTTCAGTGATTGTCAGTCTATATTAATTGGAAATATTATTTTAGGAGTGCGATCTGTTTCATATATTATATTTAGATGAAGACCAACACAAGAACAATACTTTGCAGTTTATATAGTAAATAAACCAATATTGAAAATAAAACTGATACTGTGATATATGTCTTTATGAATGAAAAAATACTACACGTGGCATCTACCCTCTTTCCATCAGACAATAGTGTTTATTAGCATAAAGTAGCTAACTTTCTATTTATGTACATTCAAGCTTAATAAAAATACACGAAATATTGAATGTGCCACTGGTGCCGGTTCTGACATCCAAAAGCACCACGGGCATAGCCATGGTGGGGCGCTTGCAGGTACCTAATCAAACCTAAAAAACTTAGTATCTGTTTTGGATAATTAGAATTATACAGATACAGGGTGCTATAGGGCGTGTGTGTAACCTTCTTGTATGAAAAAATTAACCAGGGTATAGTTTGCTAGTTACATATTATTTTAGACTGCTGCCCCACCCTGAGCCCATAGCCATGGTATAAACGCTTGAAGCTCTTTTGAGTGTTAAAACCGGCAGTGAGGCCTCTGAGAATAAGCCTATATAATATTGCTACTTATAGCATACGAGTATATCTAATACAAAGTTTGAATATATGTAATTGTATTAACTATAATATGTTAGGAAACTACTTTTTCTAGATATAATAACTACATCATAATCCTCATTCAAGAAAACAATGTTAATGGTCTCCTTTGAGTCCTTTTAGATGTTAAAAATACCATTCTTAGGTTTATATTTTGACTATCCAGAGAAACAATAGCACAATGACTGATCTTATAAAATGCATACTTAGTGTCATTGTTTAATGTAACAGCGACATCAACGCCCTCTAACGAGAACTATTTATTTCACATATGATTGTTGCTCTATCAGTCAACACTTTAATAGTATTCCAATAATCAATTCCTGGATATCAATCGCTTCCCTGGATGAAGTTTCGTAGTAATAAAATGATTCAATCAATGCTGGAAGAGCCATATCAGTTTTTGAGTCTCCAGGTATTTTTATACCGGGTGATTCAGTGGATATATCACATTTTCAGCTCTAAACGTTCAATTGAATCACCCAGTCGAATTGGTGTTTGCAGCCTGTGTCTTGCATATAAGGTTTTTAGTTTTCGGGTGGCGCTCGGTTCCTCGGGCGTCGCGGTCGTGGGCGATTACTGCAGGCTGCGTTATTGGCTGTAACAATGCAACTTTCTATTATCTATTATGACAGGTGTTGTTAAGCAAAATTTCATTTATTATTAGATTTACCAGCTTAAATATACCTATTTCTACCAAAACCAAAAAAGTATATATTTGTTACAAATATATATAAAATTTATAAAACTAATTATTATGTTATAAATTAAAGAAGATTAGAAGAATTAAAGAAAATGTTAGATGCAGTAGGAATTTTAATTTGATCTTGCAAGATCAGTCATTTTGACAGGTCTGGTAAATCTAGTGTTAAAACAGTGTTTGAAGCAAAACTTCTTTACGCACGCTTGACTTGGGGGGTGTGTGACGAAAAGTGTGATCGGGCAAGGCGAACGGAAGTCGAGAGGGAGATATAAGTAGGAGAGAGAGAGCATACATTTTCTTTATCTCTTCCTCTCATAGCCAGTTTTGTATATCTAAGACACAGTGCACTTCTATTGTCTGTATCACACTAGGAGCAAAGAAGTTTTACTTCAGTCGTATGGTCTAAAGCCACTGGTATTTTTTATACAGTGTTAGTACACAAGTGTGGTGGAGCTTTTTTGTTCCGTATTAATAAATAGGTTTAGTAATAAAATTGATCACGTGATTATTTTTTGTCAAGGTCACACAAATATTCAGACTAAGGTGTTAGTTTTTTGAAAGAGCATTCGATCGTTGTTAGTACATATGCATAGATGTGCATTTTCTCACCATAAACGTGTGGCAGTACTTTTGTAATAACCATTTTAAGTTCTGGATAAATTTGGTTTTTACCAGCTTCGTATGCTGATCTTAATCGTTCGTTTAGTTTTCTATCTGAAATTGTTTCATGTCTCAATACAGTTTGTATATGAACACCATATGTAGGTGAATGCTCGTGTCGAGTATAATCTACGATAATATATATGTTTAATATTCACTTACGATTGTCAGTTTCAGGACTTATATTCTCAGAATTAGAATTTGTTGGTCTTTTGTTTTTAGTTTCAAAATTGCCTCTCGGTCGCGCGTGATCTGAAATTGTTACACAAAACACGTGGATAAGGGCACATGGAACCTTCAATTCATTTGTCATACGTACTATTAGCGTAGATGGTAGCGTGGCCGAGATCTGGCAATGTCAGGGGCCGCCGCGGACGAGTGATGCCAATGTCCCTGATGACAGAATATTAATTTAATTATAGTATTTAGAATGTATGTATAATAATGTTAAGTGTATCTGCATACTGCGTTCGATGGTCTCGTGGCCAGTACTCGTGTGGCAGTGGCGGGAATTGGTAGCTGTTGTGGTAGCCGAGGTCCATGGTGCCCGCACGCAGTTGCGCTTGCAGGGAGTTCTTCATGCAGGCGACCTGTTCATGAGGTCATCATTATGTGCATGTGTGTTGCAACTGCGATGTATATTATAACATGTGTGGTGAGAAGGCAGGACAAAGTGTACCCTATTCGAATCACAATATAACTATAGTCAGTTGTTTCACGTGTTCCTCTATTGGTGGCAAGTGACAGTCCTACTCTAATGTGTGTGTCGTCGTTCCCGCAATGATGACGTACGTGGGCCGCGGTGGCCGCGTGAGGGTCGAACAGCAGGTTAGTGACGCCGACAGTGCCGCCCTCTTGTACCTCTCTCCGCGCTCTCTCCGCCTCGGCCCGCAGTCGTCGCACGAGTCGCTCCGCCTCCAGCAGACGCACACGCAGCTCCGCGCGGCTCTCTCCCTCGACACTGCCCGGAGAGCTCTGCCCGCTGTGACTAACTGGACAGACTCGACTCTGCTGACTCTCCCTGCCTTCGTTGGCTTCGATTGCCTCCGCTGCTGGGGGACCTTCTGCTGCAGCCGCCTCGCACACCTGACATTTCTTGTTTGATTGCTCTCGTATTTCCCTGCAGTGATTATAATTGTCATTAATGTTTTATACATACACCAACATACGCGAGTGCATCACAATATACTGACACAGCTTGAGCATCGAGCAACCGCTGCAATTGCAACGCTCGGGCTTCTGCCGCTCGTGCTTCTCCTCGCGCCGTACTGGCTTCGCGTTGTAACCGCGCCATTTCACGGCCTATCCCCTCCTCCAGTGTTTGTTCAACATTTTCAACGGGCTCTGTCTGCTGTGCTTCTGCTGGAGTTACCACCTTGGGTGAGGACTCCCTATTGAATATTAGCTGAAATTGGAGATCTGAAAGACATTAACATGTTTATATTAGCGCACTTTGTAAATACATGCTATATTATAGATTGTTGAAATATGTGGCACCTCTATTTCTATGCCTGAGTGCCTCTATCTCAGCGTGTAGGCTGCTCAGCATGAGTCGATGCTGCTCCTGAAGGAAGCGCACGCTGTGCTCCAAGTGCGCCACGCGGGCGGAGGGGTCCGACGTCGCCACATAGCCGCTCGTGGCATCCGGAGGGGATTTCTTTATCTGAAATTAGTGCAGTTAATTATATTGTATAAGTTCTCTTAATAATGTTTGCATGGCAACTGCAAAGCTAATCGATAATAAGCACATTCCAGTCTATGTGACATATTCTCTTTAAAAAAAAAAAATACGTATCATTTAAAATATTTTACGATAATAATATTTCATTTAACATAATTATATGAAAATTATGCAATGTCATAATCGTGAACACGAACGACCAAAATGGCGGGAACTGATTAAAACAAAAAACACGCGCCGATATTATTCAGCGAAATGACTGATATGTATAAATAACGAATCATCGAATACGTTACCTGCAGTTTAGCAAAAGATGAGGTCGGCACAAGCACTTTCGAAGCCATCGTATTGGTTTATATTTGTGTCAATTTAGTTACGCACGATGCAACGTAAGAATGGCAGCATCTTGGAGCGAGTGTCCGCTGCTTTGTAACAATTATAAATAAATGCGAGACAATGACAGGGTCGCCGGGCACAGACGACCTTGAACCGAAAGCTACATTACGCGGTTTTTGATAGGAATTTTGCAAATGCTCTCGTAATGCGTACTCGCGGAGGGAGCGACACTCTGTGAGGGTGTAGACACGGGAGGGTTGCGGAGGGACGCGGGGTGCACTTCTCTATTGATCGCGCGCCGTCACACGCACCTCCGACGTGGAACGTTGCCAACACACGGCAATGCTAACTCATCCGAGCATTTCGCACTAATTCACTTATTGAAATTTACTGATTTATTTACGAACATAAGGAGGTGAATAAACTTTCTATGCTATTTCATAGAACATTAAGCTTCATTTGCTGCATGTGGCTAGACTAAACTATAGGCCAACAAAGCAAAGCAAACTATTTATAAATATTTTAATCAGCGGATCGATTATCCCCATTATTCGTAATTTCCTGAAAATCGATCGTTTCATTATTGTAAAGAGTTGGGTGTATTGACCTTTTTAATGTCAACAGACACCCATTGTATATCAATAGATATAATAACAACGGCTTACGGGTCATTGCACTTTTGTTCATTAGTTTACCTTTTAAATAAGTCCAGAAAATAATGGCGATATTTTTAACATGAGGATTTACTTATTAAAATTTTATACTTCCTTGTCTCGCCGTTGTCCGAATATTCGACATTAGCAGAATTGTAATAAAAGGAGAAGACAGCTATATAATTTTAACATTGATCTTTGTCAGACAGCAAGTGATCATATTTTCTTCTACCTACCTCCAATTGCTGGTCTCCACATCCTGATATCGTGAGTATAGCAGTTCTAGACCATTGTGGAAAGTGACGACTCAGTGGTGGCAGTGCTGGCATTTAACTATTTTTAACGTTTATATATACTTTAAAAGTACATATTTTTACATGCAACTGTGTGCTTCTATATGCTAATAATTATTTACCAATAAAGTATAATATTAGCTACAACAATATATGTATATTGTGATCTCAATTCACATGTTGATATATAAACCGTTGTAACCTAGCAACGTTATCAGCGATCCCTGAAATTTGTTTAAACTAGAATTGAATCAACCCTTTGTTGATAAATCCAATATAAATATTATGAAAATTGTGTATCGTGCCAATTAATAAATACTATCTGTATTTAAAATCAACGTAAATATTTATTATTTTCAACTGGCAACATACTATTAGAAAAAACCCACTGACTCCTAGTTCCGGTTCGGTTGCGATTGTCAAATTTGAAAGTGTGTTTTGGCTTTTTGCCTTTTGGTTTGATTTCTATGTAACGTTTTATTTGTACAATAATTTAAAAGCATCTTCGCAATTTATCTCTTTCTTTAGAACAATTAACAATGTCTACAAACGACTTGAATGATCTGGTTGAATCTAACGAGCTGCATTCTGAATTGCGTGTAAGTGCCAAATAAATAACGCAATACGCTTACACCGACAACATGTTAGCATTAATATTATATTACTTCAGTACGTAGAGAGCGAGGAATTAGAGAAAACATGGAAGAATACGAGACGGGAGCGGCACAAACTACAAGAGAACAACATTTGGCAGCATTTCTGCGGAGACCAGGATGTGTTGACTACTGTTAGCTCAGGTTATTATTATATCATTTACTAGAGATATAGTTGATGTTCTTGCTGCTTACATGCGCAGTGTGCATTTGTGATAACATTCCAGATGATCCGTACCAGTTTATTGAAGACATACCTGAGTGGCAATTACAGCAGTTAATACAAATTGAAGTCGAGAAAGTTGCCAAGATGACCCAGCAGCTCCATCATAATGTGGTATGGTTATTTTAACAGAATTATGTATATGTAGCATTCCCTGGCGTCCAGATAAAGTTGTGGTGTCCCACTGGTTCAGCTTTTGTTAGGCTTTCATACTTGAATCATAGTCACTTCACAAGCAGAGTCTTGCGATCACGAATTTGTGCAATTTGCATTTCATTAGAATTTTAAAATGTTATAGATGTTGATCTAGAATTAAATTTTAACTGTTAAATAATCAAAAAACTTGGTTTTTGCATACAATTTTTTTGTCGTTTTAACACTAAGATATGAAACCCTCAATAATTTAGGGTATGGCTGGTCTGTCCGGCTATTAGGTTTGGCGAACTGGCAACCCTTTCTATAAGTATGGTGTCTGTAGTGTCAACCTAATCTAATTTATTAATACTTATTTGAGTAACACTTTCTATCATGGGGGTCAGCCATGGGCTCAGGGTGGGCCAGCAGTCTAAAATAATATGTAACTAGCAAAAATAACCGCGGTCTTACCCTGGTTAATTTTATTTATGTCGACTGACGACTGTAGAGTGTGGAGTTTCTTATGGATATTAATTACTGTAGTTAGTACCTAGATAATTAAATTTTTTAGGTTTGATTAGGTACCTTACAGGCCAGTGCCACGATGGGGCAAGCGCCCTACCCTGTCCCACCGTGGCTATGTCCATGCTGTCTATCCTAATCTGTAGTGAAAGCATTCAATGTATTTATAATTGTTATAGATCGAAGAGGAAATAGGTGATGGTATACCATCCTTATCCATGATAATAACAGAGAATGATGATGATATCAAAGCGGATGAAGCCGATGACAGTGAAAAAGGTAACATGTCTAGTCTAGCACTGGTTTTTACCTGGATAGTACCAACACCTTTAAACGCAGAACCCATGTGACTTGGCGGTATATGCCTTTGCATGTTTATTGCCACCAATATCATTGTTCAGACAATTCAATTGCCAAGCCTAGCGGTCTAACATACTGTCTGTCTTTCATTTGTTATTTAAATAAAAAGTATCCTATGTTGCTTCTAGAACCTCCAAAAATATATGTACAAAGTTTCATGATGATCGGTTAAGTAGTTGTTGCGTGAAAACGTAACAAACAAACTCATATTCACATTTATAATATTAGTAGGGATTACTATGACATTAGTATGTAAATGGGCAATGCCAGCAGCTAAATCAAATTGTAATAATTTATATTTATTTTGACACGTAAAAGCGCTCTATTGGAGTCCAATTATTAAATGAAAAAAAAAAACTGAGGTAGTAATCAAGTATATAATAATATGATGGTGTTGTACATAATTTTATATCTCAGTTGATGTATTGGAAACATTAATTAGAAGTATAATAAATGATTTCAGTGTTGGAAGTGTTGAAGTCCCCATTGCCAACCGTGCGTGAATGCGTATCAGAGCAGTTGGCAGAGGATGACGCCCAGCAACAGCCGCCAGCAGAACCAGTTGTGAACAATGAGCAGAAGGAAAGCACAGTCTATTGCAACAAAATCAAAGAACTGAGAGACAAAATAAATGATTCCATTTTGGGTACTATGTGAGTATTTCAGTGTATCGGTGGGCTTACCATGAATTGAGTCTGGCTTTCGAATCGAGCTGTCACAAGTAAAACAGATCCGTTAGCAATCGGGATCATGAATTTTTACTAACAACTAACGAGCACCAGCAATCTATCAAATGAACGAAAGATCGAGACGTTCGAAAATTAACAAAAAGCATCTAAAATATTGTAGTTCCAAATCCGCACGCGGTGGCGCTGCTCAAATTTCCATACAAATTGCTTGAAGCGAACTCGGTTCGATAGTCAGACTAAAATTCGTGATAAGCCCACTGAAGGCTGGAAAAGGCTAAAAAGATGACACCGGTCATTTCACCAACTATAACTTAAATTTTTATTAATGCAATTAATTTTATATACTTTTGATGATATTATTATTATATTATGGCTGTCGTAGATGTGAGGTTTTGACGTTAATTCTATCAGTGTCATCTTTCTTGTTTTTTTTCCGTTCTTTCTACTGCCACAATGCATTATGATAATTATATTTTTAATGCGTTTTAATCAGCAATCATGCATTTAATCATTTCACTTAAGTATAATAGGCCAGCAGCTATCACATCGCTTTTGCCTGTTTTGTAACCACTTGTCCAATCTGTTTTTGAAAATATTTGTATATATGTTGTGTTTAAAAAAAATATTGTTCACTCACTAGATTATTTTTATATGGTTTTGTTTTCTTAGTTTAGTAATATTTGGTATATGTACTGGTATTCCAAGTAATATGGGTTTATAAGTGCCAGGAGTTGTGAGTAATCCCATTTCAAATTGTACTAAAGTGATTAACTATTACAACATGCAGCAATTGCTTGGACAACCACTCCTTCGAGAATGTGTTCTCCGAGGACATCGTGAAGATGAAGAAGCACTCGGCTGAGTTTTGCATGAGGTTCAATCGGGTTTACTTGTACCAAATACAAAGACAGGTAATTGTATATTTGAGGATTAACCTATGTTGCGGTCTCAATACAAAAAAATATACATACTCATGAGTATATGCCAGTAGTTCTCAAAGTTGACTGGGCTCCGAGGCATCTAACTTCTAATTTTGAAACCCAACTCTTGATTGTCTTAGAGCAGCGGTTCTCAAACATTTTTGGCGAAGGAAAAGCTTTAATATAATTATAAAAAACTAATTTATATGTTTTTATGAATAGTCATATTGCAATGTAATATTTAGTTGGAATATTTAGATGTAACCTTATAATCTCCTTTTTGTAGGTATTTTTTGCAGTATTTTAGCCCTAGGGTTCCGCGGAACACCACTTTGAGAATGGCTGTCTTAGAGAAATAGGTCTAATATTGGTAATTCTCAGATATTTGCTAGTAGCAAGTCATGAATCTACTTAACGCCGTCTTATTTGTTCAAATTGAAATGAAATGCAACCGTCACTAATATGAATGAAGGAAGAGCCCACACATAGTCATATTTATGTACAATGGTACCTCAACATACGAGTTTAATTCGTTCCGTAACCTTGCTCGTATCTCAAAGCACCGTATGCTGCGAATGTTGGGGTCGTGTGCGATTCCTCGTATATCGAAGTACCACTGTATAATGTATTTGATGGTTTCAATGTTAAACTTGATATTATAGCTGTCTGATGTGAGGAGGCATGATAGCCATTCGCTGCCGTTCGCCAAGTACACCCATTTCCAAGCGCAAATGTTCAGAGCGACGTCGTTGCACCAAAACATACTGCACGCATTCAATGTAAGTATCATCCACAATAACAATCCATCTCTTTGCATAGAGCGCCCTCTGGCTTAGCATCAGGCGAAGTACGAGTTTATGAGATGCTACTTTAAGAAACATACATTTAACACTAGATTTACCAGACCAGTCAAAATGACTGATCTTGCAAGATCAAATTAAAATTCCTACTACATCTAACATTTTCTTTAACTCTTCTAATTTATAACAGAAGAATTAGTTTTATGAATTTTATATTATTTTATATATATTTTTAACAAATATATACTTTTTTGGTTTTGGTAGAAATAGGTATATTTAAGCTGGTAAATCTACTGTTAAAGTCGCGTTCCTGGAATTTGGTTTGTTTATATTCCGAATGTGGGAAAAATCTTCACTAGTTCAATTTATAGTTTGTAGTTTGCACTGCCCCGTCTAGTCCCTTAGTAGCTACGCCATTGGGTCCTTTATATAATGTAATTTTGTGGGAGGCTTTACAAATGTATGTGTTTCAGATATTAAACAAGACATACGCACAGTCACTAATGATGGGAGATACATCGAATCAATTGAAGATATTAATTAGTAACATGCGGGAAACGACCGACTTGTGTGTTAAGATCACGGAGCCCATTGATGTGAAAATTGTGCAGGAGCTTTATAATGACGTATGTACACTATAATACTGGGTTGCACTATCCATGGAGGCATATAAATGCTCTCACAAATGGAGGCATTTTTTTCAAATGGATACAGTTTTTGCAGGTATACAAGCGATAGAAAGAGTAACGAGAGTAAATCTTCTGAACAAACATTTTATTATAAAACAAAATATCTCTTAATTCTATTATTTATTTAATTCACTTAGGTATAACCTTTCTTCATAAATATGTATGTATATATTATTAGTTATTATTTTATGTAATGTATGTATTGTGTATATTTAGTTATTATTTTTCTTTTCATTGCACCAAATATCACCGCTCACACCGACAAAGGTTAGCTGGTAGATAATGTCGACGGCATTAAGCTCGCCTATGTATAAAAAAATATTACTGTTTTTTTGCAATAAAGAATTTATTTATTTATTGTGGTATTGCAAACGGTAGAGGAGTTATCTGCATCCCTTTCACGTATACCTCAACTTCGACATGAGTTAAATCGAGGACACTTGCAGAGGTGTTTTTAAAAAGAATTGATTGACAATTGATTGACACTTACTTAACTCTAAGAGTTTTACCAACAAAGTGAACAAACAATCTTTATTCTACCGGTCTTGTATACTACTAATCTAAATGCTATTATAATTCCTTCATCCGACCTCCTGGGAAGGAATGCTTATCGTTTTATATTGTATTACACTATTTCTATTAAAATTCTATGGCTTCTGCTTATATAACTCAAGTAAAAAATATAGTTATCCCATTCTAATGATTGTTTCTTTCAGTCCAAAGTCCAATCTGTATCCATTTGAAAATTGTCGACTGTACTTGACTAGTTGGTATGTGATTAACCATAAACTCGATTGCAATACAGTTAATAGATTTAAATATAGTTCTGAGTGTCGTATGTTTGAGTTGTCTTCGTCCTGGTGCCCAAAGTGCATTGCTATTATTACACTAGTTTACAAATTAAAATAAAAGTCATGTCCTTTCAATGTATTCCATATCGTTGTATTTAGTAGTAATAACTAAACGCAAACATATATTTATTTTATTTCTATCACGTCTATAAATCAAGTTCTTATTACATCTTATTTTCAAACTACCCATAAGTAGGTTTCGATTTTATTTTAAAATTTTGATGCTGTGTAGTGTTTAGTTAAATAAATATTTGTTTTTACAATGTCAAAGAGGTTGTGTAAAGTAGGGGAAAGTGATCGTGTGTGGTGAATTTATAATATCTAAAAAAGGATATCCCATCACTTAAAGATGCATATTTTGGTTATTTCAAAATGACGTGTTAGATTTTTTTTATATTTTTTCTGAAACTCAGTGCACCTCAATTGTTAAGAAAAAAAAACGTTTCATTTGAAGGACAAAAACTTTGTAAACTAGTGTTATTATTGACAGGACGTGATGTCTTCTTGCAACACACTTGAGGAGCGTCTCATTGAATACGAACAGAATTTAAAAGAATTGTTTCATAACACTGTGAGTATGTCCATTGCAACTTTGTAACTTATAATGTTAACGACGACGTATAGAACTTAAAAATACATCGTCCATTTTCCAATTGGTTTATATTACGGGCGTAGCCAGGTTTTAGTTTCAGGGGAGTTCAAGAAAATAAAATGACTAAAGGAATACTAATTAATGAGAAATGCCTCCTGCCAGGCATTAAGTTCACCGATTTGTGATTTTACAAATGAATAATTTTGTTATTATTATCTCTTTCTAGCAACAGATGTCTTTCATTGTTCATCTCTTTCATCGCGTATTATATGATATGTGGTGTCATTGTTCTTTCAGTTCCAATCAATAAGCAGTAAGCAGCAAATAAATATAAAGAAATCCCAGAAGTCTGATTTCCAAAGCGGTTATGCGGTCAATTCATTTAAAACAGGTTAATAATATTATTTATTATCATATATAATACTCAGTGACTCAGTTGTAACGCCTAATAATTTAGATAAGGCATGAAATGAAAATGAAATGAAATGAAAATCGTTTATTAGCATAGGCACTAAAGGCGTGCGCTTGCTCATCGTCAGAATCTATAATGGTTTCGGAAAGGCGTATGACGAGAAGAAGGACCACAAGAAACTCGTCAATCGTAGCCTGTACAAAAAATAATTAACAAAAAAAAAAAACTGAATTTTCATTCAGAAAAAAAAGTAAATAACATTACATAAGTCACATAATTCTCAATAATACATAATTCACAAGAATTAAAATTATATCAGATCCACGGTGCAACCACACAGGTATCAGCCCACAATAATATGAAAACTATGCCGGTGAGTAGCAAAGAGAGAAGCATGGCACACAGGAGTAGACCGCCCCCATCGCAGCACCCGTTCACGAGTATCACGTCCTGGACAGCCATCACTCCCGTCAACCATATTTTAGGGAAGGGTGCGACCTGGACCAACACGCCACCGCGGCGTCGACGCATAAGTAAACACCACTTCCGCTGTCACACACCCCAACTCCACATCCACCAACAGAATAAGCCACTTGGCCAGTATTGTGTGACCGATCAATGATGAAAAATGAATTCATTGCAAATAAAAACGACGATGTGATTGCACAGTGGTTACAAAAATAAATGTTACATTTATAACACATATGTATATAAAATACATTTATATGTCCTACAATATGTATATAAAATATATAAAAATAAAAAAAATATATATATAGCTACCTATACATTAAATTCAGTCAAAAAAATAAATAAATAAAATAATCCTTCTAGTAAGCCAACAGTAAGCCAAGCTCAAACACTAGTTTAACCACGCATTTCCATCGCTCATGTAATCAATAATTTTATAGTAAGCCTTTTTAATTAGCATCTGTTTTACAATCCTTTTCAGAGAAGGAGTGGGCAGACTTGTTAAGTCATTGGGCAACTTGTTATACATTCTGATCCCCACTCCTATAAACGATTTACGGGTTTTTGACAAGCGAAAATAAGGTACTGCCAATTTGTCACTGCTTCTAGTATTTCGAGATTGTATATCAGAATTTCTATTAAAATAATTCTTATTCCTATGTACATAAATGATATTTTCGTAAATAAATTGTGATGCAACTGTGAGGATGTTAAACTCCTTGAATCGTTCCCTAAGTGAAGTACGGGAGCTCAGATTGTAAATTGAGCGCACTGCCCGTTTCTGTAAAATGAAAATCGATTCGATATCAGCTGCGCTACCCCATAAAAGGATTCCATAAGACATAATACTATGGAAGTAGCTGAAGTAAACTAATCTTGCAGTATCAACATCAGTGAGACGTCGCACTGTTTTAACTGCATAGGCCGCTGAACTTAATTTTTTTGACAACGATGAAATGTGAGGCCCCCACTGAAGCTTAGAGTCCAAGGTGATTCCCAGAAATTTGGTATCATCTACAACTGGAAGATCCTGCCCGTTGAGCTTAATTTCGGTACTTCCTCTCTTTACATTTGGAAGAGAAAATCTAATACATTTGGTCTTCTTCGCGTTAAGTACCAGATTGTTTACCGTGAACCAGTAAATGACTTGATCCTCTAACCTCGTTACGAAAATAATTAAATAATGGATCCCATTCGAAGACTTCCTAATTTAGCATTCTCAGCATATGAAATAAAACCATGTTAGTCTTAAGTTAGAATATAAGAAAGGTAGACATTAGTTCAATGTTTCCCAAACTATGGGACGCGAGCGAATATTGAGTGGGCCCTGCCTGTAGAACGACACACCGACCGACCAAAATGTCAAAACTGTAATGGGGAAACATAGGAAATAATTTCATCCTTCCCATTGAAATAACTTTATTGATGTAGTTATTAAGACATTACATTAACACTTACATTTTCTAGAGGTGGGTCGCGAGTTTGGAAACTTGCATTAGGTGGGTCGTAGTCCAGACAACTTTGGGAACCACTGCATTAGTTAGTTGCTAGCTGACTTCACGCTTGTAAAACAATAAACTCAACCTACCCTCAGTTTGATTCAACTCACTACACGATATATTTTTAGATACTCGCGCGAAATTAGCAAAATCATCATTAGACAAAACTGTCTCTAATGCCAATTTGAAGGAGAACAAGTCATGGTAAGCTAGAAAGAATATAATTACTAGCTTTTACCCGCGGCTTCGCTCGCATTTAAGTCATTAAATAAGTATCAATTCAATAAAAATGAATCAATATGATTCCAAACAGCTGAAACTATAGTCAATTGGAAACTATAGTAAAAAATTTATAATTTTTTGAAATAAAAAGTATCCTAGTACCTTCAAAAATATGTGTACAAAGTTTCATGATGATCAGTTAAGTAGTTGTTGCGTGAAAACGTAACAAACAAACTCACATTCACGTTTATAATATTAGTAGGGAAGCATTTTTGGTAATTATTCAAAAGAATTGTTTATTATTTCAGCAGTAAGATAAAAAAAGCACCACCGGTTAGTAAGTCGCAACCGAAGGAAGCCGATAAAGCTGCACCCAAAGCTATTAAGAAGAATCCCAGGTGAGATTGGTCTAATTCTTCTTAGTTGTAATTTCAGGCTAAACTCTTTTACAGCAAACTCCAGGTTTTCAGTCGAAGTGAATACTTGTTAATATGAAGTAGGTATTTGTTTCGAGTGGGTTTTTTTTATACCTGATAGTATAAAACACAGGTTCCCAAACTATGTGAATATTAAGTGCGTTCGAGAATGTAATATAGTATGTATGTGAGTTAATAGAACGCTTGTATTTATATATATATCCCTATTTTTCTAAGACAGCCAAAATGTAGGTCCCAAGATTGGAATTTTTGTTAGATAGGCCGGAGTTCATTTAACTTTGGGAACCACTGGTCTTGGGTAGTTTGATGTTTATATTTAATTCACAGTTGTAGATATTCCCGTCGTCCTCTGATGTCGTCGCGTGGGTCTCGATCGCCGACATCCAAGAGACACGCGCACTCCGATGACATTCAAACGCTTGTTGAAAATATTGAGACCCAGGTAATCATTGTCCACAAAGGCTTGTATGCTAATGGTGTTGTTAAGCCGGCATAGCGGAGGTTGTTATAGCCTCGCATTGTACAGTCAGACAATAAAAACTTATGTATAATATATTTTAGTCGAAGAAAAGCACACCGCGCACATTCAGAAATAATTCGGAAAGAAATAAGAAAACGCAGCATTCGTTGTCAAAAGCGGCGGACGAGATGGCTGTCATTTGTGAAAACGGGTCGAAAACCACTGAACCGAATGGCGCGAACAAGTCGAAGGGGGTCGATGGTGTCGCTCAGAAAATCGAAGATACCACGCAGAGCAAGGTAAATGATCACAATTGAAGTAACTTATTATGGGACAGATATACATAGAGATTTACTAGGCGGTACCTGACACGTGGGGAAGATTACCGATATTAGCTTCCACTATGCCGGCCTGAGGAGACGAATGTGCTCTGTCCAAATTAACAGGGCACACTCGTCTCGTTATCCCGGCTACTTCCAAGCTGATCCCGGAACTCGACTAGGTTACTTCACAGGTATTATCTTTGAAAGTGGTTATACAACCCCAGATTGGCATACTGGGTTAAGCCTTCATCAGTATGTCTACCGCTTTTTGAATACTTGTAATAAAACTGCCGACTAAATAGAAAATAATTTATTAAAATTGTGTGTCATATAAAAAGCATAATTTTACTAATAAATAGATGCGTGCTCTGCATCCCACGAGGGAGGGGATTCGCCATGTTCGTCTACATTCATTGCATGTTAATAACAAAAAGATAATGCCCACAGTGTATGCATGGATAATTAATATTTGAAGGTAGTTTTTAATTTTATTATATTTACATCAGTCTGTTACCGACCTTTGTCCAGACAAGACGTGTGATCGTTCCTACTTAAATATGCGGTAGATTAAAGTTTGACTGTTTGATTTAATGGTCTAATAATTTAAACATAGACATACATATTGTTTTACATAATTTATTACAAAGCGTGTTTGTGACGTCGTCGTGCTAATTTTAAAATCGAATTGTCTTTATAATGCTATAATTTCCTTTCGGTGGGCGCGTTCGTGTGTGCGATTGTCTTAGGAGCATTTGCCGCACAGTGGCTTGTTGTCGAGCACCTGGAAGGTCGAGTCTGTGACCGGGTTCTTGCATTTCTGGAAATATAACGGCTGTTTGTTATTTGTGTTCTCATTGAAGTGACAGACATTTGAAATATTCTACATTTCGTCAATAGTTAATTCGGAACTATATGGCACAATACATTTTAGACAGCGCCACTATGAGCTGGTGACGCAATTAATGTAGTAACAAAGGATGGATTTTGCGCAAGCGCATCAAAACGTCGAGTTCAATTGACAGATTGTTTCTTAAATTATTAAAGTGACTTGATTGTTAAAATTTTTTTCTTTATCTTTGTTTTAAAATAGTTGATATATTTACTGTGCATTGAAAACAATCGCGATGCCACTTGGCATCCAAGGCGACGATGGCTTTGTCCACGATGGGTTTCCCGCAGCCTTTGCACTTGGCGGCGAAGGTGTCTGCGTAGCACTGGCCGCAGTAGGGCTTGCCGCCCTGCTCCATGAATCCGCCGCCGCCCAGCTCCTTCTTGCAGCCCCCGCACACGAAATGCGATGCATGCCAGCTGACCCCTAACGCTTGGATTACGCGCTGAAATTTTACAATTTTATTTTGAATTGTTGTGTTGTAGGATTTTTATTTAAATCTAAATGTATTATTTTGATTGCATACATGATTGAAAACAAACGTTTGTATAATTTAGGCGTTTCAGAGGTTACTTTGCGGAAATCCATATTAAAGGAAATTATTTTGCTTATAATTCCCGCTACATTAGGTCGATGAAGGAAAATAATAAACGTTTGTGTAAAAAGTATAATGGTTTAAAATTGCGTCGTTTCGGTTCGTTGTTATGTGTGGAATTGCGATGGTAATTGGCCATTCGCGCGGCAATTGAGCTCGTGTTTGCTGCACTGTGAGTAAGCGTCGTAAATGGAACATAAATAAACACATTTATCAGCAAGCACTAACTCTACACCCATTAGCATAGTACTGGCGATCTTAGCCGAATTCTCCAATTGGATTACTATATGAAGAAAATTGTATGAAAAACACTATTTATTACAATTAATTACGCAAGTGCATCGTACTGTCTGTCATAAATTGCATGTCTTTGTTATTGTTACGACATTTTTAATATGTAACATACACAGGGTGTCCCGTAAGTCATGGACCAAGGATACACTAGTAATAGAGGTGGCAATTTTCTATCTGAAACACCAAATTTTATTGTCCTAGGTCAAGTAGTTTTTGAGATATGATTTTTTTTAAATTTCTCTTACGCGCACACAAAATGTATTATTTTTTGTTGTTATTATTTCTACTTTTTATTGTTTAAGGGTGTTAAGAAAACATGTGTCTACCTAATTAATGCGTTTTCCTTCAATAAGTATTGGCAACATAAAAATTACAAGCTAAGACGTATGCATATTTTTAATAACAAAATATGCAATGTGATATTTGATCGATGCTGGTGCAAAAAAAAATGTATGACTACCTTCTGGAACATTTTTTTAAAAACGACACTTGACACAGATTCCAAAAAGGTAATCATGAAAGCTAGCTCATTGGTATCTTGCACCTTTATTCTACATAATAATTACTTTTGTTTGAACTTGAAATCAGCCTTTAAAGGATTTTGACCGATAGAGGGCGCTACGGTGTTGATTGCACACGGCCGCTACAAGGGCTAAATATTATATACAATAGCTGTCATTTGTTATTTTACAAACAAAATAATTTCTAACACAGTTTTAACTAAATATAATAATTGTTTAAATACTAAAGCCGAGTCTCCTGCTCCTGTTTATCGAAACATTACACAAAAACATTGAAACATTGTGTATGAATACAAAAATGTGTATGGCCACGCCCCAATGTTTCGATGTTTTTGTCTAATGTTTCGAACAAACAGGAGCAGGAGACGCGGCTTAACAGTATTGCTGTTATTTTCTGTAGTATAGAAGTAAGTTGCTAGTATACTATATTTGGCAATAGATGGACGATACGTGTGACGAATTATTAATATAGATTGTAGGTAGGATGAGGTTTTGGCCAAAAATGTATGAATCAGATTCAGTGACACCCACGTGTGCGCACACACCTTCCTTTTATAGTGTGGCATTAATTGTCTGCGTTAATCATATTGCTAATGACACTGTAATGGTATTTTGGGCACTTGATCATTACTTGCGCTCAAATTGCACGTATATAGCAAATATCCACTTTAAACATTAATTTGTATTTTATTTCTTTCTGTTATTTATATTTTAATAAGTAACGATTGAAATTATTTCTTATAAATGCATGTAACAGAACGTAATGACAGCTAAGTGGCAGTAGACAGTTGCAATGGATTATTATCATTGGTCAAAATTACACGTCAATTTTTTTTTTAAATTTTTATTTATTCACTTCTAGTAATTGGGCTCCAATAAAGCGCTTTTACACGTCAATACAAATATAAATGAAATAAATTTATTAATTATCAATTTGATTTAGCTACTGGCATTGTCCACTTACATATTAATGTCATAATAATATTTCAAGCATATGATTGGTCTATTTTATCCGTCTGAGTGACGTCTGAATACGTTCCTTAGAGCTTTATATTGTAAGCTAAGAATTAGACATTTAAATTATTTTATATAATACTAGCTTTTTAAGTATTTAACTCATTAAATAAGTACCAGAGATCATTTCAATAGAAATGAATCAATATGATTCCAAACAGCTGAAACTATAGTCAGTTGGAAACTATAGTAAATATCCTATGTTACTTCCAGTAACTCCAAAAATATGTGTACAAAGTTTCATGATGATCGGTTAAGTAGTTGCGTGAAAATGTAACAAACAAACTCACATTCACATTTATATTAATAAGGGATTAGTTTAGATTTAGTAATGGTACATACGTCGGTGATAGGGTCACCGCATCCGTGGCACCTGGGGCTCAGATGTTGAGTGTAGCAAGGGACGCAGTGCACGCCGCTCTCGTGCTGGTGGAACTTTGAGCCGTCGATTGGCTTCTGGCATGTGCCGCATTTGAAGTGCTCGGGGTGCCACGTTTTGTTAAGGGCTGTCACTATCTGAAAATGTTATCTAAATGTACACTTCTTTAAATAACATTAAGGACCTGGGTGGTATATGGTATGACAATCTACATGAAAATGTCACTGATATTGATTTATTCCATTTTGCACTTTGCTTTCTCGTAAAGCTTGATGTTTGAGCAGCAGACTAGCATCCGTATAATAGTTACTTAATAGTATTAATTGTAATTTATAAGTTTTCTTCAGATATATGTTAGGTTATCAAACTTAGCTTAATTTCTCTTCAATGTAATTGTTACTTTTATGTGTGGGTTTGTTAACTATTATTGTGTGTTTCAATAAATAAATATATGTAGATACTTACTCTACCCTCGATGGTCTCATTGCAACCAGCGCATACTTTAGACTGGAATAAGAAATATTCATTATTTATAAATGGCTGAATCAAGTTTTATAATTGTTATACTATGACAAAATGTTTCTTTAAAAATTCTGATGCTTTTACGCTGAAAAATACAGCACAAGATTGAAAATTGAACGTAAAGTAAATATTTTATTGTAATTTCCGATTCTGTTCCTTACATTATAGATTCTTATTGGAACACTTGCACTTGGCAAAATGCTTAATAATACAATATGCAGCAACTGTTTTAGCATCTTGTTCACTTCAATAATAAATGTAACAATATTAGCACGAGTTAAATTGAAGACAATTTATCAGTAATACTAACTTATGTCTAAGAGTACTACCAACTAAGCTAACCAACAAGTGAACACTGATGCTCATCCCTACTTGTCTTATATACTAGTATGAATACCATTATGATTCCTCCACTCGATCTCCTGGGAAGAAATCCTAATAGTATTCTCTTATGTTACACTATTATCATTAATATCCTAAGTTCTTTTGCTTATGTAACTCACGTTAAAGGCGGGAGTCGTAGTACTACGATTTATCTCGACTATTGGTTTTTTTTTTAAATATTTGTTGTAGTTTTAAGAGTTTAAATAAACTTTTTAAGTCTTAATTTTTTTATGATTATACAAGATATCGCCTGCTCTAGGACGAAAAACGAGGCGGGGCGTTACCTAACATACTTTCGTCAAGATCCCCTGTTAAGTACTCGATGTCATTTCTTTTTACAGATTGACATTTATATTGTTACTAGTTTTTACCCGCGGCTTCGCTCGCATTTAAGTCATTAAATAAGTATCAGAGATCATTTCAATAGAAATGAATCAATATCATCCCAAACAGCTGAAACTATAGTCAGTTTGAAACTATAGTAAAAATATATTTTTTTAAAATAAAAAGTATCCTATGTTAGTTCTAGTACCTCCAAAAATATGTGTACAAAGTTTCATGATGATCGGTTAAGTAGTTGTTGCGTGAAAACGTAACAAACAAACTCACATTCACATTTATAATATTAGTAGGGATTTAATGATAAATGTAGCGGAAATTGGCATAAATATTCTGTTTATAAATGTACAGGTTGACGTTCAGTGATAATTACGTATACATGAATACGTGTATCTAATCTAATCAACGTAACCCTGAAAATGTTGCAGTGGATTTATTTAGAAATTCGTATATGATCTCATTGTTGTTACAATTCGGACTTTTATTGGTCATATATCCGAGTGTCTTCCCCGCTACGATTAGAGGGTTTGTTATGTTACAACACAGGTTCCCAAACTTATTTCGTCTAACGCCCACTTTGAAAGTTATTTTCCCTTTTTTTTTACCTTAAAAACCTCAATAACATTTAGTCTCGCCTGGAGTCAATATGACCGGTTTCAAAAATTCTTCACAAAACTTTTATATACAACCCTACTCGTTATTTTTTGTAAACGATTCTATTATTTACAATTCTACAATCAATTTATTCAATTATATTTAATACTTTGCACGCACAAGTCATCCGGTCATTTTGACCGGCTTGTAGTTCTAGTGTTAATTAAACCCTTACCACCGCCCTCTATGCCTCCAGCGCCCACTAGGGGGCGTTATCGTCCACTTTGAGAAAGACTGCTCTACAAGCTGATCCCAAAACGTAAATAGACCACTTCGATTCGTTAAACAATGACACAATCTGGGCACAGGTTTATTGTACATCGTAAAAACAATCATAATTAAAGTTGGACCCTTTCATGGACAAACATTTGCTAAGTTTTGGTTTTTCTCTCGTTTTGAATTACCGATCTACAATTGCAATGAATTGGTAGTGAAAATTAATAGTTTTGTTACAAACACCACCATGACGTGACCATTTTTCTACTCAAAACGGTTTATTTACGTCAATTGGCAGGTTTAAAATGAAAAAAGAATAAATAAATAAATTCTTTATTGCAAAAAAAATAAACTATTTTTCACATAAGCTAGCTTAATGCCTTTGTTGGTGTGAGCAGTGATATTTGGTGTAACGTGAAGAAAATAATTACTAAAAACGGGGAAGCTTTTTTCGGGACACCGGGACGGAAAACTGCAAAACGGGACGCATGGTCACGTTATACATGCATCATCTCATCTTCCTTCTTCGCTCTCCTTGTGCTAATTTTATTAAAAAGAAACGTTTGTTGTTGTGGCCTTGACCGTGCGATGACGTCACATAACATGTGTGCGTGTGTGTGCGTGTGGAAGAATCAAGTGCCTTATTCTCGACCTACATGACTTCAATATTGTATTATCTAATTGGTCATATGAGTAATGAAATTAAGTATTTTCTTCGCCACCATATCGTCAGATTAAATTAATCAAAAACCACGATAATAAGCCGCTATTGTGTTCGAACCGTACAATTCCACTATTATTTAGACCAGTGTTTCCCAATCTTTTGTGCCATGCCCCATATTAGCCTTTTTAAAATTCTTATGCCTCCGCTATGTAACCGAACACCCGGTTGATATGTTGGTCTCGTCAAGCGAAATTATACCTAATAATTATTTAAGAATTTGCTTTTTTCGTTAAATTTGCCACCGAAACCTAGCATTGCATTTAAATGGCCCGGAGCGAAAGAGTTAAACTCGTGTCGAAGTCCATTTTCGAATTGCCCCCCTGTGTTGCACGTTGGGAAACACTGTTTTAGACAGTTTCTTGTTAATCGAAATAAAAGAAGAAGTGTATTATGTAACCCAAATACAGAATCGAGAATAGGTGTCTCGCGTGACCTTAAACCTAGATTTTTCCCTATAACTGGTCTGACTCAAAGTATATGCTTTTTTGCGTAACGAGTTCATCTCCATACTTACTATTAAAGCAGATGTTTCTAATATGGCAACGTGCGATTCAGTGCAACATATAATGCGTTTCAATCAAACATCTTTGTTTTCATCCTTATATAATAAGTAGATATATATGTATAATAGGTAGGTAAATACAGTAATACCCCGTTATGCGCGGTTTCACTATAACGCGAAATTCAAATTTATTATTAAATTACGCGAAAGAGTGCGTGTAAACATAATGTAGTCATTCAACTTCTCTATGGTCGCAGTAATTTCAGTTAACGCGATTTTTTCCGGAACGTATCCCTCGCGTAAAGCGGGGTTTTACTGTATAATAATAGGTAGATTGATAATAATATCTGTGTATAATTCGCATAAATGACTATTTCCTAAATATATTTGTCATTGCATGAGACTGCCCTTGACCGATACTATGATGTCATCGTCTTCTACATGTGCCCTACCTACGCCAAGTTATGGGAGAAACGGACGTATTCACAAAGCAATAGAGACCGTGTTGCTATGAATATTTACTAGATTGGTTTTATTAAAAAATTCGCGGACTTTTACGAGTGGGATGTCTTTTTATTTCCTATTTTTATAGGTCTCCGTTCTGTGGGCTTAACACGAATTTAGTCTGGTTTTCAAATCGAGCTGTCACAAGTGAAATGGATCCGTTAGCAATCGGGATCATGAATTTTTACTAACGACTAACGAGCACCAGCAATCTATCAAATGAACGAAAGATCGAAACGTTCGAAAATTAACAAAAAGTATCTAAAATATTGTAGTTCCAAATCCGCCCGCAGTGGCGCTGCTCAAATTTCCATACAAATCGCTTGAAGCGAACTCTGTTCGAAAGCCAGACTAAAATTCGTGATAAGCCCACTGTTCTGCTTCTAATGTTTGGCTCAATTATAAAAATAATATGAAATAAATAAATTACGTCAGATATCATTGAGTTATATTTGTTTGTGACAGGCTGCATCGCATTTTACAAACAAGCCTGGTTTATAATATTATAATCAATAAATGACCAAATCTCTATTATGGTGATGACAATTGATCGTGTTCCACTACACATCCCTACTAATATTATAAATGTGAATGTGAGTGAAAACCGATCATCATGAAACTTTGTACACATATTTTTGGAGATACTACAAGTAACATAGGATACTTTTTATTTAAAAAAATATATTTTTTTTTACTATAGTTTCAACTGTTTGGAATTTTTCTATATTTATTTTTATTTCCGTCCATCATTTTTATATATGCAGTATAAAATTATTTGAATTTTAGTGGTTAGGTGTCATTTTATTATTTTAGATCTTACTGATACTTATTTAATGACTTAAATGCAAGCGAAGCCGCATGTAAAAGCTAGTGTATTATAATTGAGTAGAACACGATCAATGGTCATCACAAGATAATGATAGTAACAAAGTAATTTTGACATCTTTCTAAGAAATTGATTATATACGGGATTTCGCAGAACACTGGGTCATTGACCCCGCGGAAAAATGGACCCAACACTAAAAGCATTCGGCGGAAAATCCGCTTTTTTTATATGCGGGCCGTGACGAGGACTGTTTTTATTCATCGGTTTAAAATAGTGTTGTAAATTAACACATTAAGAATTGTAGTTTTCTATAGAATTGGGACGGTTTGTTGTTATTTTTGAATCGGGTAACACTCCCACGTTTGTTTGCATGCCGATGCTTTAATGGGCTTTTAAAAGTGTGGCCCACTCGCGGATTAAAATCGCAAGTGTGGGCCACTTTTGCTTTCTTGGCGCAAAATGTTATAGAACACGAGAGTAGGGCGTCTTCGTGATGTGTTGCCGTCTCGCTCGCACGTCTCCAGCGGGACTTTTCTATTATAAAAAAGTTGTCCGCAAAACAATTATAAATAATGGACCGTGTGCAAAGATGCCATTGTGAGCTTTTTTGTGTATCACCTGCCAAATTTAATGGCGAAGGTGATTCAGGCCTTTAATCATTGGATAACATGTTGAATCTATAATCTAGGATTCCGATCACATCCCAAATCTAAAACATTCAATGCCATTGACGCACTTAACAAAAAATGCTATAGTGAAGTGTATTTTAAAATAATTCCGGTAAAAGAACAATTGTTATAATATGCACTGCGATAAGAAAGCGCTGCAACCTTTCACTCATTAACACTAGATTTACCAGAGCAGTCAAAAGGACTGATCTTGCAAGATCAAATTAAAATTCCTACTGTGTGTAACATTTTCTTTAATTCTTCTAGTCTTCTTTAATTTATAACAGAAGAATTAGTTTTATGAATTTTATATTATTATTTTACATATATTTGTAACAAATATATACTCTTTTGGTTTTGGTAGAAATAGGTATATTTAAGCTGGTAAATCTAGTGTTAAGTAATAATAAATATAAAGTGTATAATTAAGTACTACATTATATCATAACGAGTCGTAATACTTTGTGCGCGTATCATTCGAGCTGTCGATCAAATTGCGGATCAATCCGACCACAAAAAACACTTGAGACGCAAAAGACATGACCACGATGATAATAGATACACAAAGTAACTTTAATGTAACGATTTCCAAATCCCCCAGAACTGCCCGTAAAAGCTTACATTATCAATACATTTTCAATCGTTGCAAAATATAAAAAGAAAGTATTATTTACCTCTATTTAACGAAGTCGTTCGCTATAACAGGGAAAGCTGAGATTAATTTTTTTTTTTTAAACCTTGTTAAAACGAATCGTATACCAACCTAACCTCATTGTAACAAATTGCTTGACATAACGAATTATTTTCTGATTCCCTTCAGTATCATTATATCAAAGTTGCACATATGTCGAGGAAAACTAAATTATGATATGAAAATGATTCAACTAAAACAAATGAACATCACTCCCGCTGCGGGCCCATAAAACTGCAATAAAGTGTGCGGCGAGGTTGTCTCTCTTGCAGGCGTAAATAGACCGCGCGTGGGCGCCGCATTGTGATGCCGCCCTGCCGCTCTTGCTGGGCGGATTCACGAATACGCGGGAAGGTCGAGGTTTATTTTGTTTTTATTAATATCCTAGGTCACACGCGATCTCGCATTCAAATAACACAATTTATCTTATTAAGCATACTTTAACACTAATCTGTATCATGAGCTCAGGGTGGGGCAGCAGTCTAAAATAATATGTAACTAGCAAACTATACCCTGGTTAATTTTTTCATACAAAAAGGTTACGCATACACCCTATAACATAGCAGCCTGTATATGATATGTATCTTTTAGTTTTGATCGCATTTTTTTTTGTGCCGAGTGTGAACTTTCTTACGGATATTAAGTATTGTAATTAGTACCTAGATAATTAAGTTTTTTAGGTTTGCTTAGGTACCTTACAGGTCAGAGCCAGGGTGGGACGCTTGTCCATGGTCTGAATGTAGTCACGAAAGAAATTAACTGGCAGTTAGTCGTTATCGCGGCTTCCTTTCATACAATGTTGCAGCCATATACCCATATTGGTTTTAATCGATAATCCACAAGTGTATTGCGCTCAGGAATTTTTATGTATAGTAGAAATACTTTCTTATTATGATTTTGATTATTGATATGGTTCACTATCTTTTGTTTTAACTAAACTAAAAAATTAATTCAACTAAACCTGAAATTTGCCTGACAATTGAGCACTGTTATATCTGCTACTAATTCAGGTGTAATGCGATGACGTCACACCTAATATTAATAAGTGCATGATACAGATAATGTTATGTTCGATAACATTAATCCCGATGTCCTCGGGTTTGATTTCATGTTATCAATTGATTTATGTGCGTCGCTGTTGGCGTTTATTGACTTGAAAACAACATACTTACATCGCCTTAATATATATACTACTAGCTTTTACCCGCGACTTCGCTCGCATTTAAGTCATTAAATAAGTATCAGAGATCATTTCAATAGAAATTAATCAACATGATTCGAAATAGCTGAAACTATAGTCAGTTGGAAACTATAGTAAAAAATAAATTACTTTTTTTAATAAAAAGTATCCTATGTCACTTCTAGTACCTCCAAAAATATGTGTACAAAGTTTCATGATGATCGGTTAAGTAGTTGTTGCATGAAAACGTAACAAACAAACTCACATTCACATTTATAATATTAGTAGGGATACACTATCACCTCTATTTACGCATTAACTGAACATGCGTAATTAAACCGCATAAAGTCAGTTTTTAATTAGTTACTATTGAGTAAACATGTTAAACAAATTAATTGTCGCACGTGGACATATGTGCATAGGTCCACACAATAACAATGTGTATGGTTAATTGCTAAACCATAATATGTCTGATATTTAATTATTTATAGTAATGCCAACAAAGATTTCTCCGGTGCAGCAAGTCTGTTGGGATTTCCATGCAAAACAAATGTGCATTTAAAAAGTAGATATTTCAGTTACCCATAAGCTGCATAAAGTCATTTAAATTAGTTATTTGATTCATGTTCGTAATGAATTATATTTTATATATTATATATTTAAATATATGTATATCAAACACAATTATATATGTACTATATATGTTTTTTTACTATACTATATTTAAAATTATTATTAATAATGTTTACAATAGTTTTGAGTAATTACCAATGTTTGTTTTTTTATACACACGCCTCATGTAAACATCTGTAAATTACTCAGCTCTGTACATTATAATGCTCCTTTATTGAATTGAGTATGAAGAATCAGTCTAATATGAGTTTTAAAACTCACCATTTTCCCGCGTTCTTTTATATTCCAATAAGATTAATATGGAGAACACACCGCGCTCGAACAATGTCTCAGAGCGTACTGAATGGCTGCTCCACTGTTCCACTACTGGCTAGTGACTACTCACTCGTGCTAGTCCTGCCATGCGAATTATTTAAGGCTCGTTCACAGTGTTCTACGACACGTGCTCTCTCTGCTTTAAGTTTTCAGTATTTTTAATAAAAAACCGAGTGGGCTTTAGTACGAGTAAAACTTCTTTAGCTCCATTCAAAATCACCGTTCGCGTAACGCTAGAAAACTCGCAAACGAACAACTGACTGAGATATATATGAGAGGAAGAGAGAAAGAAATGTATGCTCGCATCTCACTCTTTCTCTTGCTACTACAGTAATATATGAAACGTTTCAACTTCCGTTCGCCTCGCCCGGTCACATTTTTCGTAACGCATACACCAGCTTACTTCCCAAGTCAAGCGTTCGTAAAGGAGTTTTACTTCAATAATTTAAATACTACATACATATAGTTGATAATTGACATTTGTCATGATTTGTCATCTTGTTTATATTCTGACGCCTCAAGAAGTATGTTTCTCACGAATTTTAAATTTTCTTCTTTTTCTCCGAAACTTCAAATTTACTGTACTAATGTAAATGTGCCTTAATGAAAATGTTATCAATAATGTGACGTCATCGTTCGTAAATTCGAAGGTGGCACGCTTTTAACTCGACGGCTTTTTTCCCTATTATGGGGGAGTGAAGCGAGTATCCTCTACTACTGCAGTGGAGTGTCGTATCCGCTATGCCGGCTTGAATTGTATGTTAGTACTCTTTGTAATGTGTTCATTTTTCAGTGCGTTGCTGAAGTCTCCGAGCTATTACGCGTGATATGCAGCAACGAAACCACATCGTGAGTTCCATTTGTTGTTATAATATAATATTTAATAGTACTATAATAAAACATTGTTTATAATTAGTTATTAAATCATTAACGCTTAGAACTACCAGCCGGTCAAAATGACCGAATTACTTGTGCTTGCAAAGTATTTAATATAATTCAATACATAGAAGCCCTTGTGAATAATTTTTGTAACTGGTCATATTGACCGGTTGCTAGTTCTAGTGTTAATTTAAAAGGAAAATTGAATTCAAGGAAAATTAAAAGAATGTATTTATTATTATTTGATATCGATAATGTAATCAGGCGATATGGATGCGTGTGGTAATCGTTTTACTTGGTTTAGTGCGAATAGTTCGGCAGTCTTGTGACCGGAGAGCTTCACTGACTGTACAAATTTAATGTTGCAATTATATCTGCATTTTGCAATTTAAATAATTAAAACGAATCTTTCTTACCTAATAATTGCATTGCATTTTATAAAACACGTACGAATACAGCTTGTATATTGAGCTCTGAGTCACGTACTAAATTCGCAATACGTTGCGCGCTTTCATTGATATTAACCTATCCCACGGCCTTGGATAGCACGCAATGTATGTGAGTATTGTTTATGACGCCAATAGGCGGATATCTGCGAATACGCTACTATCTTTGGTCATTATTAAAGTACCTCACATTTACGCATAACTGTAAAAATAGTTTGAATTTATAAATAATCACAAGTTGTTAAATTTTCCAATTGTTATCGCTTGTTTTTCACGAACGGCCAATAAATTCCGTAATTGATAATGCTCTGATATGAGTTGAAAACCTCTTTATAGGTATACTAGCTGTTGCCAGCGACTTCGTTCGCGTAGTAATGAAGATATAATGTACTGTGAAGTTTAAATTTTAACATGAAAAAGTAGTTATTGTGACATAACTGTAATAGTTAGACATATGGTATCGCAGACTTTTTTGTAGATATTGATGTCCTCTATAAAACTGTAGTACATCACTTTGCTCTAGTGTCAATAATTTCCGTACCGTACGCAATATAATGTTTTTTTTTTGTATTTTTTTTCACATTTTGAGTTACATTATTGAAATTTTCATCCGGATTTTAGAAAATATTCTATAGCCTATGTTCATCAGGGATAATGTAGGATTCTAATGGTGAAAGAATTTTTGAAATCGGTCCACTAGTTTCTGAGCCTATCAAAACATACAAACAAACATACAATCAAATGTTTCCTTTTTATTATATTGGTATAAACTATATGTATGTATGTATGAATAAAGGTAAGTAAGTATATCTAATTACATGTTTTCGGCTTACTCCATAGAAACTATTTCGGGATTAGTTTCCACAAGCAGGCATAGTGGTGGCTATAATAAAAACAATTGCCCTTGAGAATCCAAATGAGGGCTTGTAATAATTGTAATGGCAACCTCGATGCGCTCATATGATAATGTCATCATCCATTGTTCCCAAAATGGCTGCCACGAACGAACACATGCCTACATTATATTCAGTAGTTAGTAAAACTCAAGTCAGTAGAAGTTGACGTATTATTGTTTTCGTGTCAATTCAATTCTATTAATAATTGTCCTTGGTTGAAAAGTTGGGGTTGCGGAAGATGTATTGAGATATAGCGGGACATCGCGACGTGGTACCTGTTTGTTTAGTGTCTTATATATGTATGTATGTGAGATAATATATTTCAGATCGAGGCCAACACGAACACCCAAGGCTAAGAATGTCCAGTTGGTGAACATCAAAAGTGTCAGTCCGCGATCACCAACTGTCCCCGAGCAACTAAAGGTTTTTTATAATAACACTTACACCTTCCCTAAAACCAAAAATCTAATGAAACAACGAATGAAAACAGATGTTAGATGAAAAAATTCAAAAGAAGTATCCGAAGGAAGCGTCGAGTGAGAAGCACCTCCTCAGCATGAGCCCGACGGCGGAGTTGCAGCGGCGCATGCAGGACTACAGGACGCAGTACATAGGACACATGCTCAAGAGCCCCCTCTATGCCAATGTTAACTTCAACAAGCCATGGGAACTCGTCGCCAGGTCAGTTGGCTCCACATCCATTGCTATGTGCGAATACAGTCTATAACAACTCACCATGGGCGGTACATAATCAAACCTAAAAAACTTAATTATTTAGGTACTAACTACAATACTTAATATCCCTCGACTTCACTCTCGACACAAAAAAATGCGATCAAAACAAAAAGATAGGGTGCTATAGGGTGTGGGTGTAACACTTTTGTATGAAAACAATTAACCAAGGTATAGTTTGCTAGTTACATATTATTTTAGACCGCTGCCCCACCCTGAGCCCATGGCTAGCTAGGCCCATGCAACTCACGCAATCATAGTTTGCGAAGAATAATGAACACTAGTCGACTAGACAAGTATAAGATAACAAAATAGTGAATGAAATAAATAGCTGAAATATTCGAATTGTACCTGTGAAACTACTAGGATATGCTACCTTACGGCATACTACAATAGCTTGTTTCTACAAGGTTGAAAAACGAATCCCTTGTGTGTATAGTGGGGGACTCTAAAAATAGATTTATTGGGATTTCTCCGTGTTTCAGGGTTTCAGATAACATAATAGACGAACTGGTCAGCGCGTGTTCGCAGGAGATGCAACTGTTAGCGCAAGTTAATGATTTATATAAATCTGAAATATTGTGATATTTATTATATTTTGCATTTGTTGTGTGTTCCCCTTTTGTTTGTTTATTCTCCTTTTGCCTTAATAAAACCAATATATGTATATTATTAATTACATAATTTTAATTTAATATTTTATATACAGCACTTTTTACATAACACATTTGTAAGCTTGTTTGTTCCATTCTCTTTGTTCCTAAACGACACAATTAACGACTTAGGAGTGATAACGCACGCAATACGTAACATTTGGCTAAATTCGTAACAACCTATTCACACTTTATCATCTCGCGCTAACATTTTAAAAGAGTTCAGCACATCGTTGAATTTAGCTTTCTGCAATTTTAGAGTATTTGATTTTTCCACTTTGGGCATTCTCTCAATGACACTGTCTACGTTCGGCTTTTCCTCGGTTGCCGGCGGTGGTGCCTTAACAAGCCTCGGTCTTATCAACTGGGTGCCGCCGCCGTGAGCGAATATATTTTCCAATTTTGATTTCAAATCTGCTCTATTGAGTTCCGATTCTTCCACTTCGTTTTCTGTTTCATTCTCCGTCTCTATAGGCTCTGCCGGTTTAACTGACTTCAGTGTGACGTCACTCGCCATGAATTCTTTGTTTAAATCTAAAAATATACTTGGACGGTTTCTGTAATCGCTCATGGCATCTGTGACGTTGGCGTAGGAATTGGATCTCTTTAGTTCGCCATCACTGTCTTCCGCTATCTTGCCAGGCCTCTTCAGCAGCATGCCGCTCAATTTGTTCTTAAAGCTCTGTTGTCGTGCACTCCCAAACTCGATGACGTCATCCTGTGACGAATTCGATATTATACTTTCCCGCCGTTTTTCTTCCAGTTTAGGTCTAACTGCTATAGTGTACGATTTTCTAATTTGTGGCGATGTGAAGTAACTCTCGTCCAATGGAGGCGGTGGCGGTATATATGGTTCTGATGCTTTCAATTCTTCAATAGATGCATTTAGTTGATGGTTGTCCGTCGTGTCTGAGTAACCGGATTCGTCAGTTCTGGAAGCTGTCTCGCTCTCGTTGAAGAACGTGACCATCTCTCCATCAGATTTAGTCTCATCTTCGTTATCTTCGTCCACTTTGGGCAAGTCCTCTCTGTGCACCTGTGCTACGACGTCATACTGAAATATTCCCGCATAATCGTGCGAAATTTCCGAGCCAGTTTCAGAAAGCTCACCTAAAGACTTTCTATGCGGCATCGTTTCAGTCATCTCAGTTGCATTAACTATTTGTTCTTCAGCCACTACTACCTTACTACTTAGGCTTGAGGAATCTCCATAAGTATCCTCTTCGGCTTGTATCACTTGATCTAGCAAATCTATGATTTTTGCTTCCTTTTCCTCGTTGTGTTCTATGACTGAGTGTTGTATTATCGTTTCTTCTGTGTATGTCATGACAGTGCTGGGTTCGTTGTCATTTTTGATATCGGCAATGAATTCTTCAGACAAAGGCTTATTCTGGTTTTCGTCTACAGCCTCACGTTTGATGCTGAGGGGCGGCGTCGGTGCCTCCACGACTATTTGCACTGCTGGCTTTCCGTTCACCTCATGCGTGAATCCTTCGTTTACTTTTCCGTCGTAGTAACCATTCTTCTTCTTTTTGCTGATAATGCACAGACCGATCAGGTAACATATTACACCTGAAATTAATATTACATTTTTTTTTATTATTGATAGCTCAGCATATGTCCACACTCCGCCTGATGTTAAGCTAGGGTGCGGTCCATGAGCATAGACAACTGTTACCACAGACAGATGTCCACTATGCCGGCTTGAGGAGACGAATGTGCTCTAAATTAACAGGGCACACTCCTCTCATTAACCCGGCTACTTCTAAGCTGATCCCGAAACGCGACTAAGTCACTCCGGGTGTTCCGCTTGAAAGTGGTGGTACTTCCCCAAGACGACATACTGGGCTAAAGCCATCATCAGTCTGCCTACCACTCTGTAGGTTATTACGAATACGCAGCCATCCAAACATCAGTTACATAACTCACCAATTCCTGTCCAAATGCCGACCCTTATCCAAGTTTTGGCATCTAACAATACCATCAAGTAAATGTTACACGCGATACTGATGCAAGGCACTAGAGGCACTAACGGCGTCTGCAAAATACATTTTACGGTCATTGTTGGAGACAATGCAACATTTTATATACACAAGTATTTTTATTACTGATTGCGATTAAACGTCCGTTTTACTTGACGAGGTCATTTTGTGTATTTCTCTATTGAAACTAATATATAATTAATGTTTTCATTCAAGTGATTTAAGCCAATTATCTTCTAGTACAAAAGTATTCTAAATCTTACCATAAATCCCTCCTTATAATCGTGCCTCGGCTGGACCAATAACATTATCAGCACTATAACTCCCAAAGCTCCAAGCAAACTGGCTGCCCACACTGACCACCAGAAATACGTCACAATTGCAAATATCGCACTTGTTATTACTGAAATAAAATTACATAACTGTAAAACAGATTGTCTAATGAGTTGGCAATATTTATAAGTAGATGCAAATACCAAAGAGTGTCAGACTGATGGCTGCAGCTCTAGACGTGAACCAAGAAGGGCTTCTATCACCACACCCGAACATCTGCCTCAAATATGATGAAGTAGTGCTTATTGACAATTCTGAACTATAACTGAAATGCAATCAAAATATTGTAGTCTTGCATATGACCAGTATTAAACTAGATTGCTGGCTACACCTGGAGGTGGCTGGTACCACAGAGAATTGTCTGAGGGTAGCAACAAGGTTTATAACACAGGTAAACAAAAGCCTCAATTCTACCCAAACAAAGGTGTTTAATATCCCTACTAATATTATAAATGTGAATGTGAGTTTATTTGTTACGTTTTCACGCAACAACTACTTAACCGATCATCATGAAACTTTGTACACATATTTTTGGAGATACTAGAAGTAACATAGGATATTTTTACTATAGTTTCCAACTGACTATAGTTTCAGCTGATTGGGATCAGATTGATTCATTTCTATTGAAATGATCTCTGATACTTATTTAATGACTTAAATGGGAGCGAAACCGCGGGTAAAAGCTAGTAAGAACATAATGAAATAAATAATTACCGTAACACAACAACGCAGATTGCTACCATGGTGTAAGACAAGAGTGTCCCAACAGTCAACACTAAGATCAATTCTTCCAAACGAAATATACCAGACAATATTGCTGAAAATACATTTATCATATTTGTGATTGTTTAAAAAACTCACACAATAAAGATTTGTATAGCATACCTTCCAAGAAGAGAAATTTCATTATACATTTATTTTTGTACCGTTCATGTGATCAATACAAGTGTTTTAAAAATATGGATCCCTTTAATCTCTCTTTGGTTAAATTTAAGAAACAAGTGCGTGAAACTATAAAAGTGAAATGCATCAAAGCAAGACAGACAATTGAATATGTATGAATATATATATATATATATTATTTATTAATAATCAAGATTATTTTGTATTTATTTTATCACATCTCCCAAAGGTTAACTGGCAGAAAATGCCTAAAGGTTTTTGTGATTTTTGGTACAATAAAGAATTAATTATTATTATTATGTATTTTGTGTTTCAAATTGTTATAAATTTATCTATCTCATAAATATAATGTTTGTATTATTATTTAGTGGAAACTTTATTGATTTATGTTCTGAAATTTTGTTATTAGATTTGAGTATGTTTTCCTTAAAATTAAATAAATAAATAACTGACCAACAATGACAGTGACAATAACTGAGCCAACCACCGGCGACTGTCTTCCATTACTGAGCTTCATGAAGAAACACGGCATCAATCTGTCCTCGCTCATTGCGTACATGACACGTGGCACCGGATACAGACAACCGTAGAAACTAAAATGAACCCATTAATATCTTACCCGACTAGTTAGTATGGTATTTTCGCACGAACCTGCATACCTAGTCAACAAAGCAAACATGATGCCCACAGTGATAATCCATCGCGCCCAACCCCAGCCTACTGAGGAAAAGATGATCGGTATCCCGTCCAACGAGCCCTGGAATATCACAAAAATTGTATTTTCATCATTTCTCCGGCTTTTAAACCCGTTATGGTTGAGCCATTGTTACATATGCTTACCTCGATATGAAAATACGGAATCATCATCGTGACGACAACCGCCACTGCAATATATCCCAACAAAAGAACCAACTGAGTTAGAAATATCGCTCGAGGTATAGTCTTCGATGGAGTAATAACCTGAAATAAGAAACATAGACTATAGCTAGAGCTCCCTGAAGGCTCCACATTCAGGCTCTTACCTCTTCAGCTGCATTAACAATAGCATCATAACTCGTGAATCCTAGGAAGCAATACGCAGCACCTTTCAGCACACCCACCACACCGTACGGCATGAAACCACCTTCACCAAATAACCCATCAGGGACACTCTCCTTTGGTATACTCCATAAATCTGGTGTGGCTGGAAGGAGGAACCTTTACACTACTATACTGTGAGAAAACCATTAGGCCCACAATTTGCATCTACTAAGCCACCAGTTAGGTTTTTCTGAATAAAGCGTTTACACTAGCAGTTAGGTTAAGTTACGACAATACACATTATTATTATAATGAAGTGAAAATAATTTATTAGAATAGGCACTAAAGGCGCGCGTTTGCTCATCGTTAGACTCTACCATGACTACAGAAAGGCGTATGACGAGAAGAAGACCACAAGAAACTCGTCAATTTAGTCTTAGTTTAGCCTTTACATAAAGTATTTAGTAATAAGTAAGAAGCCCATTTAATTTAAACTGCATCTAAATTGAGACGACACACAATAAAATTTACAATTTTTATTAAACCTTAAGAAACAGTACTAATAATAAATTTATTATGGTTTGTTATTAGTACACACACTGTTCGTCCATTGCATAGGGTAGATATAAATTCAGTTAGTTACTATGGCGACACTCATCTGATCACACACGATTCAATATTTACCTTTAAAAGCACCCGAGAATACAATAAACCCAATAATACAAATGTTGATCACATTGAAGATGTTGTTGACGACCATGGATTCTCTGACTCCGAATGCTGCTACACCTGAAACGGCAGCACCAACAATTTCACCAATTCTACTCCAAACCATCGCATTCCACAACAGAAACACTTACCTCCAAAAATAAGCACAAACAAGAACGACATTAAATCAAAATAATTTGAGAGAAAGTAAGGCTCGATTGGTGCGATGTTCAGGAAGAATTCTGACAATGTTTTGTTTGACAAATAATCCACGTACAGGCTTAAACTTTTGGCTACTACCGCTGTACCTGAAACGGATCATTTTTAATACAATGCTAATTCAGACTGGGAATTGAAGACCTAAATATATGGTACATACTGAATATGCCTTCAAGTATCATATTCCAGCCGATGATGAAGGCAGCCATTTCTCCGACAGTCACATAAGTGTAGAGGTACGCAGATCCTAGCTTCGGGACCCGAGATGCGAATTCTGCGTAGCACAGACCTGGAAAGATACATTATTAAGGACTAATGTACAATAGGCAGGTGGGCAGAGATGAAGTAAAGATCACCTGCTAACATGGATATCACAGCAGCGATGAGGATCGAGAGCACCGTGGCGGGACCAGCTAATCTCAAAGCTACTGTGCCGATTATGACATAGACTCCGACTCCAATTGTGCTGCCTGTCCCTAACGATGTTAGATCCCATAAGTTTAGACATCTGTAAAAAGGATAACTTCGTAAAAATTGTCATGGTCACAGCATTGGTATATAATGTTTAGTGTAACCTTTTAAAGTTATTGTAATCGAATTCTTCTGAACTATAAAGTTTCTTTCTGCGCAAGAGTCTAAAGAATGCGTGTAGTCTCCGCATAGCCATTGGGAGGTAGGGTCAGCAACGACGCCGACGATGGATACCACTCAGACATTGGTGCTGAACGCTGTGGACTGAAAATGGAACACGAACATAAACTGAGGATAACTCTTTGACCAACTTTACGTAAATATCTATTTATATTATCTTATAATATGAAATTGTAATTTAGCAACCACACTCAGTCAGGTATAAAATAGATTACGGTCCATAAACGAAAATAACATTACACCAAACTTTTTTTATTTATTCAGCATATGACCACACTCCGCCTGATGTTAAGCTAGAGTGTAGTCCATGAGTGGAGACAACTGTAACCACAGACAGATGTCCACTATGCCGGCTTGAGGAGACGAATGTGCTCTAAATTAACAGGGCACACTCCTCTAAATTAACCCGGCTACTTCCAAGCTGATCCCGAAACGCGACTAGGTCACTTCACAGGTGTTCCGCTTGAAAGTGGTGGTACTTCCCCAGGACGGCATACTGGGCTAATGCCTGTCTGTCTGCCTACCACTCTTTCTTTCTTTTAGAAGCAATCAAGCAACTGCTATACTTTTTAATTATTGTTCCTAATATGTAAAATAAATATTTTCAAAAACTTAAGCGTGTTTTTTATTTTCCCTCCATTAGAAATATTAATCGTAAGTTCTAACACTACAGTTAAATTTTGACTTGAATAGAACCGATCTTCGAGTATATTATTTGTTGTTTTAGTGATGCTTTGGAGCTGACGAATTAGAATCCCATAATAAAAAAATCATTCTAAAAATAAATAGGTAAGTACATCTAATATTCAATAACTTAATACCCTGAATCTTATTGTCTTAAAGAATGTCGCAGTTGCTAATAAGTGAAAACAAGTCAACTTTATCTTAATATTTTAAGGTTAAACTTATCTTAAGGGATTTATCTGTGCTCCAGCGTTAGATACGTAAATACTATTACAATATCTATTCTAGGTACTACTATGACGTCACTCGCACACAATATTATAAATGTGAATGTGAGTTTGTTTGTTACGTTTTCACGCAACAACCACTTAACCGATCATCATTTAACTTTGTACACATATTTTTGGATGTACTACAAGTAACATAGGATACTTTTTATAGTTTCCAATTGACTATAGTTTCAGCTGTTTGGAATCATATTAATTTGTATTGAAATGATCTCTGATATTTATTTTTAATGACTTAAATCTAGTAATAAATACAATATATATATGACATTAAGATCAAAATTGAATTTATATTTTTCAAATAAACATTGGTTCGCAAGATATGAAACACCCTTTTCATATCATATCATATTTTAGCTGCTATTAACTTAGTCCTTACAAAAATATAAAAACTGCCCCTCTGGTTATATTTTTATAGTAAGTAGTAAATAAAGTCGTGAATGTATTAGGTGTAGTCAAAATGACTGGTCTTGCAAGATCAAATTGAAATTCCTACTGTGTGTAACGTTTTCTTTAATTCTTCTAATCTTCTTTAATTTATAACAGAATTAGTTTTATGAATTTTATATATATTTGTAACAAATATATACTTTTTTTGGTTTTGGTAGAAATAGGTACATTTAAGCTGGTAAATCTAGTGTTAAGTTATCGTTTCATGTGTATCTGGGTCATAAATAATACTGGTTAACTAATTGATTGACATAATTCTGTGATTCACAGTTGCGCCTGGAGTAATCAGCTTATACGTGATTCGAGTCACTTATTCCAATTTATTTGTTTCTATACATCCTGCCTATCCTTATACTTGCATAAGTTTCTTAACTAATTTCGGTGAGTCACTTTGTGGTAAATTCCGAAATAATAAGGTACCTACTTAGAATGGAGTTAGACAAATTTCTCGTGGGTTTTTGTTGATTTTACGACAAAGATTAAAATAAGTATTTTTGTTTATTAAACTATAAAATGTGGTTATTTTTAGAAGGAATGCTATTTGATTAATTGCGATCTAATTACATTCGAAATTGATTAATCAATGACAAATACATACATAATTTAGTTTCCTTTCGTCTGAAATAAACGGCGCGATGTACAATCCATGGTTTTGGTTCACGAAGGGCAAAAACTTGAATAATTTTTGATGAAGAAACTCAACCAACATAATCACATGGTAAGATCTAGGCAAAGACTAAACATTATGATAACGTAAAGTATGACGGAGATAAGATAAAACGAGAGACCACAATGAATATCAAAAAAATTGATAAAAGAATAATATTATAGAAAGAAAGAATATCATTGTATTATTATACTTATTTAAAGCATCTTTTTATTATTTAACATATACTTGTGTAGGATAAAATTCTGGGATAGACAGAGACTAAAATACTTTATGTTTAACATTTCTTCCACTTCCAAATCTCTCCTTAAACCTTCTCTTCCCAGGCTGTAACACGAATTTCGCTGATCTATGCTTCAGGGCCGGTATTTAAATTCCTTTTTAATTAGAATGCGACCTTAGTCTCTTATGATATTAATTATAGGATCTTCCTTAAATACTAATGGTCATTTTAACCGGCTTTAACTTGTCTTGTTGCACCCAAAATAATAAATGAAATATAAAAATTGCTAGTCTAAAAATAAATGTATATATTTGTAGTATAAATGACTATAACATTAAGTCGGCTCTCCACAGAGGCAATCTAATCATTATTTCGTTACTGAAAATAGAAATTAAAGTGCGACCAGAACAGGGGTCATTTTTAATCTTTGTATTAAATGTCGTTATCAGAAAATTGCTTACACGATAATAAAAAATATAATGGATTTATATATGAACGGGATTTTGTTGATACGGGTTATGTTATGGAAGTTAACCAAAATGGTACAAGACCATATGGCATATGTCGTTCTTGTTCCGGTTACTTCAGGCATAGGTATCTCTGATATCAGTCATATACGATGGAGCCAATGACGTAATCATAAGCCTCTGCAATAAAAAGTCTTATTAGAAGGAAAAAAGTGAAATCATTAAATTCACACAACACGCAATATCATTATTTTCGATTGTTTTAATATATTCATTTATCAGTATCATAATGATGACTAATATAAACGTAATTAAGATACGTACATGCGTTCTATATAAAAACAATTTTGATTGACAAAGATTGAAAATATCGTTTATTTTTTTGCTATATAAAACAGATTTTATGTGTGAAATTAAACAGGAGGTTATTTTTTATTTTCATTTATTTATTTACTTTTAGTAAATGGGCTCCAATAGAGCGCTTTTACTCGTCAATACATATACAAATATAAACATAAATGAAATAAATTCATTAATTTAACAATTATCAATTTGATTTAGCTGCTGTATACTGGCATTGTCTACTTACATACTAATGTCATAATAATATATAATAAATCTACTATGATGTAGAAGAATAGCTGCTGTATAGGGGCATTGTCATCCTATTGTATACCTAAGGGTAAACATAAAATGACATAGATTATGTCCAAGCTTTTTTATCAGTAAGATATTCATCTAACGTGTAATATGATTTTTGAATAAGTTTAATTTTTATGATTTTCTTGACATCTGTATAGCAACCATTGTTATTGCTAATATACAGTAAATATCTCTTATGGATTTAATTTTAACTTAACATAATTATATTAATCATAATATTGTGTAACATCTAAATTAAGTATTTTTGTAATTTTATTAGAAGTGTAGTATCTATCCCTTTATCACCTTGAGCATGCCGTCCTATCCTATAATTAAAATTTCATTTAGTTATATAATAGTAGGTACTCTTTTTTATAATATATAGTCATAATGTAATGTTGTAGGTAGGCTTTATAAATAAATAATCTACAGAAATACAGTCCTAGGATTAGTTCTGTAGATGAGCAATCATATAGGGTTTTTGTACTTTGAGAAAATAAAGAGTATTATTATTATTATTTTTTTATTTATTGTTGGACACGACATGTGACCTCCAGTGGCCTCATGTAAAGCTGCACTGGAGGTCCATGAGCGCTGACGACCGGAAACCAAGTATTTCCAGTCGTCATCACTATGCCGGCCCCAGAAATTTAATATGCGAACGTTTTCGTTATGAAAACTTTCAAAATATGAACCGAAGCAATTTAATAAGGTGAATTATGGACCCATATCGAATTATATTAGTATAATTAAATGAAGCCAGGTAGTCAGGTAGTCGTGTAAACAGTAAGTAGCAAACAATGATTGCAATATGTAAGCACTTGAGTACCAACCATATCTTACATACCAATGACCCTCGACAATTGATACTTTATTTACGTAAGAATATATTTTTCTTAGTAATACTACGAGATACACTTATCTTTCGAGTGGTTAATGTATGTACTATGTGAAAGCGCCTTAATTTTTTATATAAACAATTCATAGTCGTTATATTCATACATTTTGTGGGACTGTTGCCAATATGCAGTGGCGGCCTTACCGATTGCGAGGCCCCGGGCGGCAGGTCTTTGCGAGGCCCTATGTTCTTTGTGAAAAGTATGTGTGCGAAAGTAGATCTGGTTGTTTGGTTTAGGTATTTGTCATATTTGACGAGAAATGCTAAAGTTATACAATAAATAAAATTTAAGTTTTAAAATTTCATCGAATGTATGTATTGTATATATTCTATATATCTATATATTTTTAAATTTGCTTGGGTTGTTGCGCGAGGCCCCTGCAAGAACGAGGCCCTGGGCGATTGCGCCGTTCGCCATCCCCTAAGGCCGCCACTGTCAATATGTTATTAAAAATAAGGTATATCGTCCTCAGAGGCGATTTTGAATGTTTTATTAAGTATTTTTTGATCATGTCATCGTACAAAGTGCTGGCTATGGCTGCTTCGTCAAAAGTAAAGCGAAAGTACAATAATAGATTTTTTTTAATTCAGGCGCTTTTAAACATTAAGTTCTATCTTTGGCTATCTTCATGTATGTAACATATTTTACAAATCAGGGTTACGTCAAACATAGAATTTCATAATGGGAATTAATTTTTGTTTTATCTTTTTTATATTTATACAATTTTAAAAAATAATATTTAAATTTAATAAATTAATTATTATTACAAAGACGGACGTTTGTAAAATTATCTCGTCAGGTTTGGTTTATGAAAATTTTCCTTATAAACTATGTAAGTGTGTACTTGATACTAATTTTTCTGTCGAGTTACTTCAGTTAAAGCGAAGGCTGCGCACGCGTCGGTCGGCCGGGAAATATGGCGCGGAACTAATTCTCAACATATAGAAGCAGTGAATATTATTTGTGTTACTAATCGGTTTAATATTAAAACAAAGTAAGTTATATTTTAATTATAAATTATTGGGAGCAAATATTATTATTATTATTATTATTATTATTATTATTATTATTTGTTACAATGATACCAAACTGAATACAGAATAATAATATTTTGTCTTAATAGTTAAAATTCATTTTTGCTACATTTAAGTACTTAAAAAAACATTGTAATAAAAGACACTATCATATTACATATTTGTCGTTGAGTTGTTAATTTCTGGACTTCAATCTGTTTCTGTAGACAAATATGAATCTGAACGGAGGGCTTTATAAATTGCTTTATAAGTGTAATACAATTTTTAGACTCCATTGTTACTAGCCATGGCTTCACTCAGGACTAGTCTCAATCCCGCCTTTTTGGCCGCTCCTCTGTAACAGCCGCAAGGCTAACAGCAGTAATCCTAGAAAAAAAACACTATTTATCTATAAGAAGAATAACGTAATAAATAATACAATTATATGGTAATAAAATTTAAAAACTTTTTGTTTTACTAAAATGTATACAGCTGAAATATTAACATATATTTATATATTAAAATCAATTAAAAAATCAATATTTAATACATACTATTCGAAATTAGAGTCAAAATTATTCTAAAAAACACTCATAGCCGGATATATTTCGACACGAGAGAGCAAAGAGCACTAATAAGATTTTTTCTAATACTTGAGAGTTATTTTTACATATTATACACCACAAAAAAAGCATCAAGGCATTACGGGACAAACAAACTAATATTTAACAAAAAATAAACATACACCGTCATTTTATTAATTCTACACCAGCGGTTCTCAAACTTTTTTGGCGCAGGAAAAAGCCTTAATATAATTATGAAAAACTGATTTATATGTATTTATGAATAAACATATTGCAATGTAATATTACGTAATATTTAGTTGGCATATTTAGATGTAACCTTATAATCTCCCTTTGGTAGGTGTTTTTTGAGAATGGCCGTTCTACACTAATATTATAAAGAGGAAAGATTTGTATTTTTGTATGTATGTTTATAACGAATTGGCTCAAAAACTACTGGACCGATATCAAAAATTCTTTCACCATTTCAATGCTACATTATCACTGATCAATATAGGCTATATAAATTACAGGGAAAAAATAAGGATCCTTACTAAAACTACAATAATGTAACCCAAGGTTGCCAAAAAATGTCTTTCATCGCTTTTTCTGAAATTCTAAATGTTTAAAAATAAATGTCCACCCGTGCGAAGCCGGGATTGGCCACTAGTCATACAATAAACTTGTATTCGCTAAAACTGAATTCAAATTGACATTCACAATATATCCATGGCCGAAATGTTGTCAGCACAATGCTGTAATAATATACAAGGATATCGCGTATAATGCAGACCAGGAAAAACTTGGAATTTGATGTCTTAGATCAGCCATTCTCAAAGTGTGTTCCGCGGAACCCTAGGGCTAAAATACTGCAAAAATACCTACCAAAGGGAGATTATAAGGTTACATCTAAATATGCCAACTAAATATTACATTGCAATATGATTATTCATAAATACATATAAATCAATTTTTTATAATTATATTAAGGCTTTTTCCTTCGCCATAAAAGTTTGAGAACCTATGTCTTAGATAAAAAGTTTAGCAGCTATCGTGGTCCTTATGAGACATCTTTCTCGTCACATGAAGTCAAACTAACTATGTTAGTATAAATCTATATATATAAAACTCAAAGGTGACTGACTGACTGACTGACTTAGTGATCTATCAACGCACAGCCCAAACCACTGGACGGATCAGGCTGAAATTTGGCATGCAGGTAGATGTTATGACGTAGGCATCCGCTAAGAAAGGATTTTGTTCAATTCTACCCCCAAGGGGATAAAATAGGGGATGAAAGTTTGTATAAATCTTATTAGATTTTTGACTGATTGAACTGAAATTAAAAATTGACAGATATGTGGTTAATAACTGGAGTAAAGCCACACAAACTAAACCTAATTAATAATAATACTTCTTAACGTGAGCGAAGCCGCGGGCAACAGCTAGTTACATAATATAACAAAAGATCCGCGTTTGAACGTTTATGCTGACTTTTTGCGTGTCATATAACTTAAAACAGTTTCAATTTTAAACGATACTTTATTTGATAAATATAACAGTTAATCTTTTTTTTTTTTGTTTAACAAACTATGCCTGATTTTAATTTTGTAGTGTAGTTAAATATAACAATATTTATTATTGTTATATAGTCCAATCAATGAACTTTTGGTCCTATGTAAAAAAAAAATAAATCTTACCCGGAAAAAAAAATGTAGTCGTATAGAAAAAGAAAAAAGAATATGAGTATCTGTGTGGAGCAACTCGCGCCGGACTGGCGAACCTAACCCAAAAAATTCTCAAAGTTCAAAAAAACGGTTTTTTTTAAATAAAAAAAAAACAATGTCTCCGATCAGAAAAAGTTAAATTATAAAGTTGTAGATATTAAAAAAACACATCGATTTGTTTTTGTTGAGTTTAATTCGAATTTTTGTTTTTTTTTTTTGAAATTCAGCAAAAAGGTAGGTATTTACTAGCCAAATAAGCTCGTTTTTGTAAAGTTAAAAAATATTAATTTTTTACCGAGATACATCGATTTTTCGAAAAAAAGGTGCCTTCGGAAAATGGCCACTTAAGCCCTAGGGAAGGTCATAGAAAATCGTCCGGGTACGCATTTTCTTTGTGAAGAGTTGTACTTTCATACTATTAAAAAAGGGAATCGATTTTTTAAATTTTTAAGTCCCAAAAATGACTTTGAAAAATCCCATTTTTTTAAAAAATGACGTTTTTGGACCATATTTTTTTCATTTTTTTGTTTTAATAACATTATTAACTGCAGCTAAATCAATCAAATAAATTCGTGAAAAAATGCGAGTAACCTATTTAAGCCACAGCCGAAAAATGAAAAAAATATGGCCCAAAAACGTCATTTTTTTAAAAAAAGGGATTTTTCAAAGTCATTTTTTGGACTTAAAAATTTAAAAAATCGATTCCCTTTTTTAATAGTATGAAAGTACAACTCTTCACAAAGAAAATGCGTACCCGGACGATTTTCTATGACCTTCCCTAGGGCTTAAGTGGCCATTTTCCGAAGGCACCTTTTTTTTCGAAAAATCGATGTATCTCGGTAAAAAATTAATATTTTTTAACTTTACAAAAACGAGCTTATTTGGCTAGTAAATACCTACCTTTTTGCTGAATTTCAAAAAAAAAAAACAAAAATTAAAAAAGTTATTATAAAAACAAAAAATGGTCATTTTCGATGATTTTTTTAAAATAACTCGAAAAGTTATGCACCGAATTAAACTCAACAAAAACAAATCGATGTGTTTTTTTAATATCTACAACTTTATAATTTAACTTTTTCTGATCGGAGACATTGTTTTTTTTTTATTTAAAAAAAACGGTTTTTTTGAACTTTGAGAATTTTTTGGGTTAGGTTCGCCAGTCCGGCGCGAGTTGCTCCACACAGATACTCATATTCTTTTTTCTTTTTCTATACGACTACATTTTTTTTTCCGGGTAAGATTTATTTCCACTTTTTTTGTTCATTGATTGGTTTTCTTTGACAATAATTAGCTGTATTACGACACGCAAAAACAATTTGCTGCAAAACATGAATATTAATGCACTTGTTCAAATAATGATTATTTTTCACAGAACGAGGTTGAAAATAATATTAAACATTTTGCTTTATGTCACTATTAGCAGTGGCGGCCTTAGGGGGTGGCGAACGGGGCAATCGCCCGGGGCCTCGCGCAACAACCCAAGCAAATTTTAAAAAATATAGATATATAAAATATATACTATGTGATATTGATAAACATGTAAGAACACAAGTTTTATTTAATTGTATTACTTTAGCATTTCTTCTCAAATATGACAAACACCTAAACCAAACAACCAGATCTACTTTCGCACAGATAGGTACTTTGCAAGAAGGACATAGGGCCTCGCAAAGACCTGCCGCCCGGGGCCTCGCAATCGGTAAGGCCGCCACTGACTATTAGGAATATTCAGAATATCAAGTTATTTCGTCACACCTGTCACCATATTTCATGACTAAAACATGGTCCATGAGGAGGTACATTGTTTGCGTTAAAAACTCATCCTGAAATTGTATATATAGTATTGTGAGTAAACTTGTCATTATTAACAATGACTGCATTTGTGATTGTGCTTTTAAAAGTATTTTTAAAATATGAATTAATTTGATTTTCATGTCTTCTTCTTTTAGTAGATGTTTCAGATATCAATTAACACTAGATTTACCAGAGCAGTCAAAATGACTGATCTTGCAAGATCAAATTAAAATTCCTGTTGCGTGTCACGTTTTCTTTCAGTAACGATATCATAACTTAATATATAATAACTATAATAAATATATAATAGCTATAATAAGAAATCTATTTTTGAAGTGAAAACTTCTTTAGGCGCGTTGAGCGTTTAGGTAGAGGGTAAAATCCTCGGTTCGCGTCACCGACATGCTAATGATAATAGTATATCTATAGCTATGGAGAGCCAGACTTTATTTAAGTGAATTTTTAATTTGACTATTATTGTAATTATTTAATTGAAGGATTACTGTTTATTTATTCACTTTAAATTCTATGACTTCAGTATAAAAGTGAGTATGAAACATATTAATATTTTTATACAGATAAATGAATAATGAAAACAACGAATATATTTTTTAAAAATTTCATATAATTTTTGCATATAGTTTCAATTACTCTTAACTTAATAGTTCCGTTTTCACTTCTATCGGCAGTCCCACGACTGTTTATGTTTATTTTTAGTTTTGGTAGAAATAGGTATATTTAAATGGCTGGTAAATCTAGTGTTAAAGACAATGCTATCAATGTCGAGTATTCGGGCAGCAGTCCAATAAGAAATTACAAAATTTTAATTCACACATAAAACCTTATGTCTAAGAAAAACCTACAAAAACACAAAACGAGCGGTACAAATTGCTACATGCAGAAAACTTCTTTTCACATGTCAATCCCTATTCACACTTATTTTCCATTATTCACTGTAAAAATATTAAATATATGTATAATATTATTGACATAAATATTGCCGTTCTTTGTTTATCGATATATTATATTAGTTCTGCATTAATGTTTGTGTGACTGTATGTATGATTTGCAGGAAAAACAACAACACATAAAATATATCGCGGCTACGTCTGCGTAATAATGAAGATATAATGTATTATGAAGTTTAAAGGTGTTTCATATTTCAGTCAACAGACAATGCCTATCACACTTCTGTAATAAAGTGGCATCTAACCACAATAATGACACCTAACCTCAAAAATTCAAATAGTTTTATACTGCATATATAAAAATGACAGACGGAAATAAATATAAATATAGAAAAAAGTCCAAACAGCTGAAACTATAGTCAATTGGAAACTATAGTAAAAAATAATTATTTTTTGAAATATAAAGTATCCTATATTACTTCTAGAACTTCCAAAAATATGTGTACAAAGTTTCATGATGATCGGTTAAGTAGTTGTCGCGTGAAAACGTAACAAACAAACTCACATTCACATTAGTAAGGGATATTCATCTGAAATCGATTGTTTTAGCTGATTTATCGACAGATAATAAATAAAGTTAAACGAAATAATTGTTCTGCTATTAAATAAATCGTTTTATGATTCAATTATGTAGTTTGCCTTACTTCTGCAATGAAACCTCGAATATATAGTTTTTATTTAATGAACAAACATAGTTTACGATGTGGGTGTGGGCTTGTGCTTTTTTTTTATTTTGCCCATCAAAAATCTGTTAAAAGTTCCACGTACTATTTTGTGTTAGGTAATGCAAAAGAAATGGTTTTACTCACATATATAATGTTTGAATTGAATGTAAATAAATAAATAATTTATTACAAGAAAAAATGAATAATTTTTCACATAAGCATTCGCAAGCGTCGGCATTATCTACCAGCTAACCTTTGTCGGTGTGAGCAGCGATATTTGGTGTAACGTGAAGAAAATATTAACTAAATCTACACAATACATACATTACATAAAATAATAAATAATAATATATACTTAAATATATACATATTTATGAAGGATTTAAGTGAATGAAATAAATAGTAGAATTACTTTAAGATAAAATGTTGTTGAATGTACTTCTTTTCGTCAATGTGTGAAGTCAGCATAGGCTGCTATTAAAAATGTAGGACGTTGAGGAAAACGGTGTTGACCTCAGCTACAATAGAACCTTGAAATTATACAATAAAAAGCCTCCACATCTGCCACGGACATTTCCTTGACCTCGACCGCGTCCATGCTTGCAAGTGACAGAGTCTCTTCACCTAATCTTCTCTGATTGTAGTTGGTCAACTACCAATCACATCGAGAAGAGTCTTCTACTTCTTCTTTCTTCCATATTTCCCTCATGACTTTGACCACCACGTGTTAATTCTACTTCCCGTGTGTTTTAAAACAATTTCCGTTGACGTCACAAAGTAAAAGTATTATATTTAAAGGTCAACTAGGTTTGATTATTTGTACATACATATATACATAGAGATACTTACTAGGAAGTAAGTATATGTTTAATACAAATTACTCTTGTATCAATCAACTATCAAACGCAACAAAGCTGGTGAAAACAATCATATATATGCTAATGGTGTTGTAAATATTGTAGTATAATATAGTCTAGTACAGCCATTCTCAAAGTGTGTTCCGCGGAACCCTAGGGCTAAAATACTGCAAAAAATACCCACCAAAGGGAGATTATAAGATTACATCTAAATATTCCAATTAAATATTACGTAATATTACATTGCAATATGATTATTCATAAATACATATAAATCAGTCTTTTATAATTATATTAAGGATTTTTCCTTCGCCAAAAAAGTTTGAGAACCGCTGGGCTAGTATATTTATAAATTTTATATAACTATCTTAATTAAGTGAATTTATTTCTAATTATTTTTGACATAATAAATATCTTAAACCTTACAATACGTAAACATTTCTACCTTCTTGCATTTTAATATTGAAATCCACTTTAAAAATTATTAAGCTGAAACCTTGGACGTGAAATAATAATAAAAATTTCGGTGCAGCCTCGCCAGAGAACTAATTTGTTTGTAACAAACTTGCGTAACAATCGGCCACATTTATTTTTACATATACACACACTGCTATCGATTATATTGCAATGTTTTGTAAACTCATCTCGTTCGCCTTGACACGTTTGCAACTTATTATAATCAATTAAGCATTCTATAGTGTTATTGAACTTTTAATACCTAGTTTTTGCTATTTTATACCTGATATATACATATGCTAAATGCATGCATATACATACAGCTTTATCTGCGTAACAATCGTTAGACTATACCAGCCATACTTAAAGTGTGCTCCACAGAACCCTTGAGCTCCGCGAAAATACCTACTAAAGCAGAGGTTCCCAAACTTGTTCGTCTAAAGCCCACTTTGAAAATGACTACACTAAAGGGAGACTGTAAGTTTGCAGATGAAACTAAAATATATAGTATCTAAATATTCCAACATAAAGTTTAAAATCTAACTAAAAAAGTAAATAATTATATAACATTACAATATGATTATTAATAAAGAATGGTAAGATTTTTTTTCATTATTTTAGAACACCGTCTAATATTTCTCTCCCCAAAAGGGATACGTCGCCAAAAAAAAGTTTGAGAACCGCTGGACTATACCAATATTATTAGAAAAAACAAATAACTAGTCAAAGCATGTCTGATATAGCATCTTCTGTCCCTATCCCACAACTGTCGTAATCGCATAAGTACGAGGAGAAAGCATAAAACAAAATTCAGCTTAAATAATTTCTGAAAAGAAATTATATTCACCATTGATAGACATTGATTGCAGGTAATGACTATTCGCAAACCTACGGGTTAGAAGTACAACTAGAGATACTTAAACAAGATTACACTAATAAAATAATCATAATTAGAAAGACAGTGACATGGAGCAAACAAATAATATAACATTTCTTTTAATCCGAATTTGTAAGTTGCCAATGCTAGATGTTGCTTTGTGATGTGATTGTATTTAATAAAATCACAATAATTTGGTTCTTTTTATTTTCATTATTGCGTAACATTTAAACTATGTATTTTTGTAATTTTATTAGAAGCGTTTTATTTATTTACTAGCTGTTGTCTGCGACTACGCCTGCGTAATAATGAAGATATAAAGTACTATGAAGTTTAAAGATGTTTCATATTTTAGTCAACAGACAATGCCACACTTCTGTAATAAAGTGACACCTAACCTTAAAAATTCAAATAGTTTTATACTGCATATATAAAAATGACAGACGAAAATAAAAATAAATATAGAGAAATTCCAAAGAGCTGAAACTATAGTCAGTTGGAAACTATAGTAAAAAATAACTATTTTAAAAAGATAAAAAATAACCTATGTTACTTCTAGTACCTCCAAACATATGTGTACAAAGTTTCATGATGATCGGTTAAGTAGTTGTTGCGTGAGAAGGTAACAAACAAACTCACGTTCACATTTATATTAGTAAGGGATTTAAGCACAGTCACTTGCATGGTTTTACAGTCAATTCCAATACACCATGCAAGGATACACATCAACTACAAAAGACATACAATAATAATAATAATAAAATGTCATAAATAAAATAATAACTTGTCAATGTCAAAAACGTAATAACTAAACAAAAATAAATGTTATCTATCCCTTTATTATCTTGAGCTTGTTCTATCCTATAATTAAAATTTCATTTAGTTTGTATAATAGTAACCCTTTTATAATATGTAAGTATAATGTAATTTTGTAGGTAGGCCTCAAATAAATAAATAAATAAAATTTGTTTATAAATCAAATTATGCATCTGACTATACAATTCTATGCAGTAATCATATTGCAATGTAATATTACGTAATATTTAGTTGGAATATTTAGATGTAACCTTATAATCTCCCTTTGGTAGATATTTTTTGCAGTATTTTAGCCCTAGGGTTCCGCGGAACACACTTTGAGAATGGCTGTACTAATGTATTTTTATACATATTTACGTATTTAGTTTAAATAAATCAACTATAAAAGATAATATTTGTTACATTTCTGTGAGTATATATAACTTCAATGCACCAACTACCTTGAGCTCGACCTTTGCTTGGGAATCATACCCGAGACCTGATCGAATCCAAACCCCAAGAGGCTGATTGAATTTCTGTGCTTCACGCTAATAACCTTTGTTCTACGATTCCGCGAAACTTTCAAACAATGTTTATATACATTGAGATATATTTTTTCATGTCATTAACGTACAGACAGTCATTTGAACATAGTAAATAAATTGCGATAAGAAAATCCTTATAAAACATTTATTTGATTACACTCGGAGGTAACGATCACTTGTGCTGGGCGAGGCAGTGGTTTACGTGCATTGCAATTATATGTATGAGCTTACAGAACAAACATAATGATGTGATCGTTACCATTTCAAAGAACACACTGATAGCTCAAACTGTTATGTAAATTATTACAGAAACATATGTATACGTTTGATAAATTTTGCAATATGCCGATATGTCGAAGAACACGCCAGCTTACCCTATTTATATGACTTGTAATATTTGTCAGTAAATATTATAATAAGCGATATAGAATAAGTTTGTCATCATATTCTACTTCGTCATTGCGTGATCTGTGAAATTTTTTAGTTTTTTCATTTTCTTGTTTTTCATGTCTAAAATGCTGGTGAGTTTTGATTATAATTATTCCTTAATTAATTGTTTTCTTAAGTTTTACGAGTTACTGTCGTGTTTATTTTGTTTATTTCAATGAATAATCACGAAGCCATTACATAGTAAACCTCATAAAATTGTTTAACTTTCTTGCATATTCTCAGTTGTAAAACTTGAAAATTCCGTCCATGGCTTATCTCGGAGCTGATCTTTTTTATTTATTTAAAACGCAATAATCTATTAAAATATACATTTGAGATAGTTTTCGTGGAAATTTTAGATACGAGATACATTTAAATAATTGCTTTATGTGCCTACATTATGGCAATACAATAAAACAATATATCAATATAAACTATCAGATATTCATTTCGGATATACAATATTAACTAAATGAGGTGCTATTTAATGTTTATCATTTCACTTAACCTAAACAATTCTATACATAACTTACATATATCGTAATCATTCAAAGTACTACTGAAAAATACTAATTTTGCAAATTTTACTAGTGTTGAGAGCTGCAAATGACACAAGTGACCAGTAACAAAACGTGGACAAATTTCGTGTTTACATTAATTAGATGACACCTTTACTTTCCAAGATATAGCTAAAAATACCAACGAAAGAAGATTCCTTTTCCAAACTTAACTCTCTACACTCTGGCTAAAAAAATAGTTTTTGGGTCCCACGTGACAGTCATTGCCTAGTGTGGGACCATCGCAAACCATATTTGTTATATTCCTGAATCCCTACTAATATTACAAATCTGAATGTGAGTTTGTTTGTTACGTTTTCACGCAACCACTATTTAACCGATCATCATGAAACTTTGTACACATATTTTTGGAGGAACTAGAAGTAACATAGGATACTTTTTATTAAAAAAAAATAATTCTGAAACATCATTGTATGTAGTAATTTTTAAAAATTGATAATCCCAGCCAAGCAAGACAATATAGTTATCATATTGATTCATTTCTATTGAAATGATCTCTGATACTTAGTTAATGACTTAAATGCGAGCGAAGCCGCGGGTAAAAGCTAGTAATAAATAAAAAAGAACTAAAACGTAACATTGAATTCCAATTGCCTGCAAACGCCTTCGATAATAGTGATGTTTCGCCGCTATTGAAGTGTTTTTTATCTTTCCATTGTTATATTTAAATTGATGACTACATTTTCACATAGAAACATAAATTTAATTTGTTAAGATAAACAATCGATGACAACCGCTAGATATAGTTTTACAGATATATGTAGCTATTTTGCCTTAAAATTCTGCAAATATAACTCCGCTTGCTTTTTTATAATTAACTAGCTTTTACACGCGGCTTCGCTCGCATTTAAGTCATTAAATAAATATCAGTAAGATCTAAAATAATAAAGTGGCATCTAACCACAATAATGACACCTAACCTCAAAAATTCAAATAGTTTTATACTGCATATATAAAAATGACAGACGGAAATAAAAATAAGTATAGAAATATTCCAAACAGCTGAAACTATAGTCAATTGGAAACTATAGTAAAATTTTTTTTTAAATAAAAAGTATCCTATGTTACTTGTAGCTCCAAAAATAAGTGTACAAAGTTTCATGATGATCGGTTAAGTAGTTGTTGCGTGAGAATGTAACAAACAAACTCACATTCACATTTATAATATTAGTAATAAAATGCTTGTATATGTGTAATGAATAGAAAATGGGAGATGATGAAGCCGTCACGGTGGACTGGCCATGACCTCATGCCTTCTCATCCGTGAACATGCGGAAGATTAATTGGAATCCACTTCCATTATGCCGACAATGGGATTAGTTAACAGATTTTTTGCGATCGCGACTATAATTGATGTTTGTTGACAAAAAAAAAACAATTCTCATGAAATTTTGTATATATTTTTTTTATTAGAAGAAACAGTTGTAATTAGTTAGTGGTCACTCCATTAGGTAGGCATAGTGGAAGTGAGTTCCACCTGTTTTATTTTTATTTATTTGTTTACTTACGAATAATATTACATAATATAGTTTACGACGGTCCCACACTAGGCATTGCCTGTCACGCGGGAGCCCTACCTACCTGGTGGTGGGATCCCTGTGGTAGCAAGTACCTCCTTCAGTCATGATGCATCTGATCTAATTTTAATTCTTGTGGTCCATGATTTATGAATTGACAATTGCTTCTTTTTTCTTTGAATTAAAATTCAGTTTATTTTTGTTAATTATTTTATGTACATGCAACGAATAACGAGTTTCTTGTAGTCATCTTCTCGTGATAGCCTTTCCGAAGCCATTGTAGAGTGTAACGATGAGCAAGCGCACCCCTTTATTGTTTAGTTTTCATGAATCTTCTAAGAAATGTTTACAGTATTATGAAATATTTGTTATGGTTATTTCCAGATGACATGTGGCAGGCTATGGGCAGCACTGCGCAGGTGCAAAAAGTTAGAAGACGGCGATAACTCAACTCCGCTGGCAAGATGTTTGGGATTATTAGACTTGACCGCCCTGGGGGTAGGCAGCACCATGGGCCTGGGGGTGTACGTGCTCGCCGGCGCCGTGGCCAAGACCGTGGCTGGCCCCGCGGTCACCATCAGCTTCCTGGTTGCTGCCATTGCTTCTGCCTTCGCTGGTATGTCCTCACAAAAATAGATTTCTCTTATAATATAATCAATCGATTGGCATTGTAACGTATTTTCGCATTTCAATTTCCGGCTTAGATAAGAGATTTGTCAGAGATATATAAGTACAGTTTCAGAAACTAAGAAAACACCTGTCCGTGATCGTATACATATGTGGCGGTCCATTCTACAGGCTGAAAATACTTATTTAATAATATTGAAGATTGTTTTTCTGTTCTTTTTATTGTCACAATGCATTTTGATAATTATATTTGTAATCCATTTTAATCCGCAATATTATTTCACATTTCTCTAAACATATTTACGATTTTAATTACTGTTACCATTTGTTTTAGACTATAAATACATTTGTGATAAATCTTCAACATTGTTTAATATAGTTTATGTTTATTATTAATTTGTTATCTGTTTAATAATATAATATTTGCAAGCGCACGTGTTTTATTAAGCCGGAATACGTAATTTACAACTTAAAATGTGTGTTTATTTACTTCGCTTCCAGGTCTATGTTACGCAGAGTTCGCGAGTCGTGTGCCAAAAGCAGGTTCCGCGTACATCTACAGCTATGTGAGCGTCGGCGAGTTCATAGCGTTCACGATAGGCTGGAACCTCATTCTGGAATATGTGATCGGCACTGCGAGCGTGGCCAAGGGCATGGCTAATTATTTAGATTCATTGTTTAACAACACAATGGCGACCACGATGAGAGAGCTCGCGCCGATGGATGTGCCGTTTCTGGCGGATTATCCCGATTTCTTCGCGTTCGCATTGGTCATGCTCATTACTGCGTTGCTGGCTGTAGGTGTAAGCGAATCAACAAAGTTCAACAATGTGTTCACGGCACTCAATTTGCTGACCATCATTATTGTAGTAGTCTCCGGTTCATTGAAAAGTAAGCACTTGTCTTTATAATTGGTTGTTTCAGGTGTTACTTTGCGGAGATCCATATTAAAGGAAATTATTTTGCTTATAATTCCCGCTACATTCTCCACCAACCTGATGATGCCACGTGAAGTGGCGAAACGCGTCGAGACAAGTTATTGAATGTTGGTGGCGGTTATTTTCCTTCATAGACCTAATGTAACGGGAATTATAAGCAAAATAATTTTGAATAATTTCCTTTACTTGTCTTTATAACAGCCTGTCACATGGACACACACCAGTTAATAGTGGATACATTTCAGGCGACCCGGCAAACTGGCGAATAGACAAAGACGACATTGAGCCCGAATACCAAGACAAGGCAGGCGAAGGAGGCTTCATGCCGTGGGGCGTGGCCGGCATAATGGCTGGGGCGGCCAAGTGCTTCTACGGGTTCGTGGGGTTCGACTGCGTGGCCACCACCGGCGAAGAGGCCAAGAATCCCAAACGAGACATACCACTGTCTATTGTTATCTCATTAGTAATCATATTTTCAGCTTATTTCAGCATTGCTACAATATTAACTATGATGTGGCCATATTACTTGCAGGTTTGTCACTAATCTTTATCAATTAAATTACTTCCTAAATTCGCGCCTTTACTCGTCAATACAAATATAAATTAAATAATTTATTACAATCAATTTAATTTAGCTGCTGTATACTGGCATTTTCCACTTACATATTAATGTCATAATAATATATTATAAATCTGCTATGATGTAGAAGAATAGCTGCTGTATAGGGGCATTGGCATCCTATTGTATACCTAAGGGTAAACATAAAATGACATTGTCCAGGACGCCGACGCGCCGTTTCCCCACGTGTTCTCCGAAGTGGGTCTGCCTGTGATCAAGTGGATAGTGACCATCGGCGCCGTGTTCGCGTTGTGCACCAGCCTGCTGGGCGCCATGTTTCCACTGCCACGGGTGCTGTACGCGATGGGCTCGGATGGAGTGCTCTTCAAGAAGTTGGCCACCATATCCGGCTACACTAAGACACCTGTCATTGGGACCGTAGTCTCTGGATTGTTCTCAGGTAATACGCCAAACACCAAACACAAACAAGTGTCCTCATTCTCGGCGTACGTGCCAACTATTATATGCGTATATGAAGTTGTGGCAGCTATTACATTCGGGTTGACTTATTTTTATTTTAAATTCAAGCAAAAGCTGACCAAAATTCCCAAAACACGTACAAGGCAACTGATTGCGTGTGTATATCCCAAACTGTTTGCCGAATATCCTTTGATTTGTGAAGAAAAACCGACACCGACATCGAACACTGGCAAACACAAACAAATAATCATCCACATGTTCGTGTTTGCCAAGTGTGTGGAGCCGGTATAAAATATTAATTGATACGCATTGATTACTTTCAGCAATAATGGCGACGATATTTAATTTGAATCAATTAATCGACATGATGTCAATTGGCACGTTACTGGCGTATACCATTGTTGCAACGAGCGTGCTTATTTTGAGGTAATATTCAATAGTAATATTAAAATAAATATAATAATAATAATAAAACGTTTATTTTTAAAATCATTTTGTAACAATTTGTTACGTTGCCACCAAAAACCAGTGTTGGTTGGATATCGTGATTACGTCAGCAATTATATCAATAAAAAAAAGAATACATTAAAAGAAAAATTCATATAGGTACCAATGATTACGTAAGCATGGGGGGAGGAGGTAAATTATTGTAAAAAAAATCTGCTTACGTAATACTTGAATGGCCCCTTGGCACTGCAAATTCGTTACATGTTTCTTAATATACTTAATTATAATATAACTCAAATTAATGTAACATGTTCAATACACAATAATATAATTTAGTTTTATAATTACGTGTAGAGTTGAGAAACCGCTATCAGTTTTTTTTACATACAGATTGTTTCAAAATTTTTCCATGAAATAGATTTTTTTAAATATTGTCATTTTTAATGTTCAAAGACTGTCTAAATTCAAATGAGAGACTATTAACAAGTGTTGGAATGGTATATGATGAATATTCTTTTACCATATATGTTGGCTTTTGGCGGTTCTCAAACTTTTTTGGCGAAGGAAAAAGCCTTAATATAATTATAAAAAACTGATTTATATGTATTTATGAATAATCATATTGCAATGTAATATTACGTAATATTTAGTTGGAATATTTAGATTAACCTTATAATCTCCCTTTGGTAGGTATTTTTGCAGTATTTTAGCCCTAGGGTTCCGCGGAACACAACTTTGAGAATGGCTGGTATAATATATTTGATGTAATAATAACAATTGCAGATATGAAGAAGAGGACACGCAACAGGTCCAAGTGACAAAGCCTACAATGAAAGCGCCGCCCACCGTTTATGCCATCTTCAAACAAACATTCAACCTGCTGGGACTCAAATACCCGACCAGCCTATCCAGTAACATTGCCAAATCCACCATATTTCTATTCTGTGAGTGACATACGAATTGTTCTTAAACAAAGATTGGATTTGACACTGTCAGTGTTATGTATCACTAAAAAATCATTTATAATGAACATTTTAACACTAGTTAATTTCAATAGATTCTCTAAATCAGTGTTTCCCAACTTTTTTTTTGTCATGCCCCACTTTAGCCTTTCTAAAATTCTTATGCCCCCCTATGTAACCAAACACCTAGAAGATTTTTGGTCTCGTCAAGCATTGCATTTAAATGGCCCGAAGGCCAAAAGGGTTAAACTCGTGTCGAGTCCATTTTCGAATTAACGTTGGGAAACACTGCTCTAATCAAATTTTAAAACTATTATAATATAAATCATGTCGATGGAAGCGTTCAACCTATCTTCTAAATCAGCTACTATCTCCGTGTAATAATAAATTATAATATTAAACATTCAAACGTTTAATACAGATTATTAAAGACAGATATTTAATACATTTTATTAAAAATAACTTTTAAAATTTTACAAAATTCAAATTTAATTCTAGTTAGTTTTTTTTCATAATCCAATTCAAAATTTAGTTTTTCACTTTCTTCTTTTTTTTTCAGTTGTCCTGGCACTAGTGACGTTCGCAGTGATGTCATCATCGTGGCACGCTCATAGTGTTGTGCTATTATCGATATTCAGTGCCGGATTAGTGCTGTTATTACTAGTGTTGTATCGACAGCCGCGACAAGGCGTGGAACAACTGTCGTTTGCAGTGAGTAGAGATTTTAAATTAAAAACATAGACATATACCTATATGTTTTTCTCTTAATATACATACTATATATGCATGTCTGTATTGTAAAATGTGAATTTGCTTTGAGATTATTTTTGTTTAGTTATTAAGTTTTTGAAATTGATAGGTTATTATTTTTATTGTATTTAGATTTTGACATTTTATTATAATAATATTATTGTGTAATGTGGTTTAAATAAAACAATATTTAATATTGTTATTCAGAGGTGCCTTTATTCGTACTTCTTGTGAAAGAATGACAACTGACGTGGTCACGTTCCGTTACATTGTGTATCTTTACGTATTTGACTCCTCCATGCATGGTGTATTGGGATTGACTGTAAGACCACGCAAGTGACTGTGCTTAAATAAATAGTGTTTAATCTCTATACTATGTTGCAGGTCCCTCTCGTGCCGCTGGTCCCCTACATCAGCGTTTGCATGAATGTGTATTTGATGGTGCAACTGGATGCGCACACGTGGGTGCGATTCATCATTTGGATCATTATAGGTAAGTAATAAATATTAGCACACAATGCTTTTAAGAAAGATAAGGTTAGAACCATGGGGCAGCACTCTAAAATAATATGTAACTAGCAAACTACAGTAATACCCCGCTTTACGCGACCTCGTTATGCGCGGTTTCACTATTCAAATTTCGCGCTCAATTGCCCCGCATTACGCGAAAGAGTGCGTATAAACATAATGTAGTCATCAACTCCTCTATGGTCGCGGGAATTTCGGTTAACGCATTACTGTATACCCGCAGTCTTACCCTGGTTAATTTTTTTGTGTCGACTGACGACTGTCGAGTGTAAACTTTCTTACGGATATTAACTATTGTAGTTAGTATCTAGATCAGCGGTTCTCAAACTTTTTTGGCGAATAAAAAAGTCTTAATATAATTATAAAAAACTGATTTATATGTATTTATAAATAATCATATTGCAATGTAATATTTAGACGTAACCTTATAATCTCCCTTTGGTAGGTATTTTTTGCAGTATTTTAGCCCGGAACACACTTTGAGAATGGCTGATCTAGATAATTAAGTTTTTTAGGTTTGATTAGGTATCTTACAGGTCAGAGCTACGTTCATGGTTCGAACAAGGACTCGCTGTATCTAATTAGTCACTGACCAATAGCCATACACTCTCTTTCAGTCGTTAAATTCTTAAATGAAATAACGGCTGAAAGCGGGATGCGGGGGGAGTATGGAAGGTCTAAATGTAATAGTTAATAAATTTGACGCGAACAATAGATTCGAGTCGAAAATACTGAAAGATACTGAAACCAATGTAATTGTTTCAGGATATCTAATATACTTCATATATGGCATCCGTAACAGTTCCCTCAATGAACAGCCTCCACTCTCTCATTTGTCTGCAGCAGCAAATGGAAATGGGAAACACGATGACGACCACATCAGCACTAAATTTTGAACGTATTCGAGTGGAGATAGACATAGAAGGAGAATGAGTAATTTGTATTACTTGCCATATTGTATGTTACTATAACGACTACAGGGATGCGTGTGCTTTGTGACTTATTAGACGCCGGTCATAGTTAATTTTTTATTGAAATACCGGCTCTTTTAGTTCACTAACTAGTGTTGTGTGATATTTATGTATGTTATAATAATAATAATAAATACTTTATTGCTTTAAAAACATAATAATAACAATACAACAACAATAGGAAGCAGATTTAGAGCAATTGGCGATCTTATCACTAAAAGTAATTTCTTCCAGATAACCAATTGTCATAGAAGAAGCAGTAATAGTATTGGGCAATACAATTTAGATAAATAAAATACATAAATATAAGTAAACTAAATATATAATGAACATACACATATACAAATTATGTATGTTATATATAGAATCAATTTATTACGTCCAGTGAAAAATATATTTGAGATAAACTGCTATAGAAAATAGGTGAATCTATAAAACCAAATGTTTTCACTACTCACCGATAGGTTCGCATTTCATAAATCAAATATGTATCTAATTAGTTTTTTATGACATATTTATTATATTTTAGATTATAATTTGATATAACTGTGATTTTGTGTCGCTCACTAGAGCCACTGTCCACGTAAATGAATCGGTGGCCGTGGACAGTGGCTTACATAGTAGCATAGATTGTAGAATGAACTAGAATAAGTTTTGTTGACTATGATTGCAGATAGATATAGGAATTAATAAGTTTTATTACGTTCATAAAAAAAATGATTTGAAAATAAATAAAAAACAGAATAATATTTTTTAAAAGCATTTATTTACTTAAAAACACATATACATTAAAAATAATTCAATTATTGTATTGTATGATTTTCATGTCGTCAACATAATACTGAAATAAGTAACTAATAATTTTTGGGGTATTTTTCGACCCCATTCATTTTGGTCACTAACTACAGAACTGGATACGTGAATATCTACCAATTTAACACTAGAACTACTAACCGGTCATTATGACCGCTTTCAAAAATTCTTCACAAGACTTTTATATACAACCCTACTCGTTATTTTTTGTAAACGATTCTATTATTTACAATTCTACAATCAATTTATTGAATTATATTTAATACTCTGCACGCACAAGTCATCCGGTCATTTTGACCGGTTGGTAAAAATATGTCATATTGACCGGCTGGTAGTTCTAGTGTTAAACTAATAAGAGATACGATTCACGTAATCAATTCAAAATACAGGAACTTTTAAAAATACTTTCCCCATTACACAAACAATAATCCTTTATAATTAAATCAAAAATTCAACATTTTCATTCTGCTGTTTCACAGCCTCCATAAATATATCTAAAAGAAATACATTTCATTAGAATTAATTAGAATTATATATATATATATAGTATTATTTTTTTATTTATTGTCCGCAACAAAAAAAAAATGCTAACCACATATGTGACATTTAGTTGTTTGTTTTAATGAAAAAAAATAAAATATAAATAAATAAAACTCACCCAAAATATTAATTAAATCCAAAAATAAATTTATAAATAATCATAATACTGTTACAATAATAATAAAATAACTAAGTACAATGACATTAGGAACAATTTCTACAATAACATCGAAACGGCTGCAAAGCTTCCGAAAAGTCGAATTAAATTAACACAGTAATAACAGTTTCAGGGATCAAAAAAAAAGACAGACCAAACGAGAACTATCATCATTTTGTAGTCCTTTCCTGCTTTGGCAATTGAATATATAAATAACCTATTTTATTAGAATATATATATATATATATATAATAGACGACAAACAAAATAGCATATGCTATCTCGCTCACACACAAAAGCGATTCCCAAACTTTGAGCCTCAATAAGCTTAACAAGATCAAGGTTTCCAGTTAAATGCATAAATACAATTGAACGAAGCCCACTGTCCACGGAAACGACCACCGACCATGACCATCAAGAAATGCCTGATATTGTTCAGACTGATAGGTGCTGGTGGGAAGCCGCCTCCGTGGACAGTCGCTCTTACATTACCCAATGAGTCGTTCACAAACTTGGTATGATCTGTCCAGCAGGGCCGTCTGGCTGCTGTTGTGCAGCTCCGCCAGCGGCAGGTCGTCGGTTCGTCGCCGTTCCGCGGAGTGCCACACGCCGTACGTCACATATATTAGCACACCTGCACACGAGAGAGACAATTGAATCCACTCCATTTTCATATTATTATGGGCTGATACCTGTCTGGTTGCACCGTGGATCTGATCTAATTTTAATTGTTATTTACAAAAATTCAGTTTTTTTTGTTAATTAATTTATGTACAGGCTATGATTGCCGAGTTTCTTGTGGTCTTCTCCTTTCCGAAGCCATTGTAGAGTCTGACTATGAGCAAGCGCACGCCTTTAGTGCCTATGCTAATAAACCATTCTCATTTCATTTCATGTTGGAGTAATATATCTAAAATACAATAAACTAACCGGCGAATATCCAAACTGCAAAACGCAGCCACGTCATCAGATCCAAGTTTAACATCAGATACACGTTGATAAGTATTGACAATCCCGGCAACCAAGGGACCAGTGGCACCTGCAACAAAACAATGCATTTCAATAATAACCCTTAACTTGTAACCTCGACGAAAGCTGGAGAGATACTTCGGGGGGGATACTGGGAGTAGTTAACTTCGCTGGAGTCTGAGAGACGTCAGGTAAGTAGCTAAGGGTTAACTATCATATTTGCCTCTGTAGCACAATGGTTAATTCCCGGTTCCAATAAAATATTTGTATATGATATTTTAATTTAAAAAATAGTTTTTCTTCCGTATTTGCATTTATTTTATTTATTTAAGCACAGTCACTTGCATGGTCTTACAGTCAATTCCAATACACCATGCAAGGAGGAGTCAAATACAAAAAAATACACAATAATAATAATAATAAAATGTCAAAATCTAAATAAAATAAAAATAATAACTTATCAATGTACCATGTTTAGATTCTATGCTTTGAGATCCACATGAAAATAAGTAACATCTACAGTTCTCGCATATGCTGTGCAAATTTGGTTGAAAGGAGTAGTGCTTCACTACTCCCACATACTAAAACCAAATACTACTATCTCGCTCGATAAACTGAAACAGCAAACCCTTGTTAATATTTCTGACTACCCTCAGTACAATTAAAACTAGTATGGAGTACGTTATGTTTAGCATTGAGTTAGCCGCAGCGTTTGTTATGATGGTTCTTTAAATATTGTTTATTACTTTATAGCAGCCATTCTCAAAGTGTGTTCCGCGGAACCCTAGGGCTAAAATACCTACCAAAGGGAGATTATAAGATTACATCTAAATATTCCAACTAAATATTACATTGCAATATGATTATTCATAAAAATAAATCAGTTTTTATATTATAATTATATTAAGGCTTTTTCCTTCGCCAAAAAAGTTTGAGAACAGCTGCTTTATAGTGTTTATATAAGTTTTTACTTTCATTTTTCTACTTCTTTCATTGTTTATATAAAACTATTTTATATATTATATTATTGTAATAGGCTAAGTTTAAATAAATAGAATACTTACAGAAAAGGACAACTTCTTATCGGAGACAGGTTGCCTTGATATGGCATACAGAGTGAGCAGCACCAACAGAAGGCCCGCAGTGAACATGCAGACGGCAGCTGCCGACCCCTCCACTATCTGGACGCCGTAATAGTTCACACTGCCCATCATTATCATGCACCAGATTCCTGAGAATTGGATATCAAATACAAATTCATAATTATAATTTTAAAAAGAGTTACAATTTCGGTCGAACGTTTGGAGTCGAAAAACCTTATGCAATTTTTTTTAAATCCCGAAAAAAATATTAACATGGTCACCCTAGTTTAGTACCGTTCACCACCCGAAATTGCGATCCATTAATTGTAAAAATAGATGCTAAACAGTTTACCAGAGCATTTTATTTGCATTAACACTGACATTATGCTGAAGTATTTTCTTTTATTCTGCTAGCAGTTTCAATTTATATCACTACTGACTCTCCATGACCATGATTTATGTTATTATGCAGGACAATTCAAATTACATCAAAACGACCGAAGTTTTGATATAAAAATGAAATGAAACGAAAATAACTTCTTAGCAGACACTAAAGGCGAGCGTTTGCTCATCGTTACACTCTACAATGGCTTCAGAAATGCGTATAACGAGAAGACCACAAGAAACTCGTCAATCATAGCCTGTACATGGAATAATTAACAAAAACAATTTGAATTTTAATTCAGAAAAATAAAGTATTGCCAAATGAATTCCATTGATATCACCAAATCTCCTGGTACATATGTACAAATGTACATCACATTTACCATATAACGTCACGAGGACAGTAACCAGCGTCGAACTGAGCCTGCTCGGTGTCCTCAGTTTGTTACGATTATACAACTGCCTGCACACATTCGACATTGATAGATTCAACGGCTCCTGCGTGCGATGTGCCGACGGATTACGCTCATATCTGAAATACATATAACTAGCATATAACTATTTACTCACGGCTTCGCTCGCATTTAAGTCATTAACACTAGACTTACCAGCTTAAATATACCTATTTCTACCAAAACCAAAAAAGTATATATTTGTTACAAATATATATAAAATAATATAAAATTCATAAAACTAATTCTTCTGTTATAAATTAAAGAAGATTAGAAGAATTAAAGAAAATATTACACGCAGTAGGAATTGTAATTTGATCTTGCAAGACAGTCATTTTGACTGGTCTGGTAAATCTAGTGTTAAATAAGTATCAGAGATCATTTCAATAGAAATGAATCAATATCATTCCAAACAGCTGAAACTATAGTCAGCTGGAAAATAAAAAGTATCCTATGTTACTTCTAGTACCTCCAAAAATATGTGTACAAAGTTTCATAATGATCGGTCAAGTAGTTGTTGCGTGAAAACGTAACAAACAAACTCACATTCACATTCATAATATTAGTAGGGATGTACGTAGTGACTCTGCTACATACCCATAGATGGCTGTTCCGTACCAAATCCATAGATTATTATTTTCCATATTTATTATTTATTTTTGCTGGCTGGCAACATTCCTGTTCCCCCTGCCACCTTATTTCGTCCCGATGGCAGCGCCCTCTCGGCGACAGTGTGTGTAACTAAGAACAACTACGTGAACGCACGCGCTCGGATCACCGCCGACAAATAAATCGTGCACCGTAATTCTATTCACCATTTCAACGCAATCAAAAGGAAGAATCGACTAACACAATAAACCAGCACCTAAGGATCGCTCCGGAGACGACAGTGGAAGAGAGGGAAAGCCGAGCCCATCGTGAGTACCCTTTTTTTCCATTCCTGCATACTGTCCGTCAGCCAGCGTTTTATACCACACATAAATATTTTTGGTCCTTCCCAGCCGAATATAAATCTTTTTGGCCGTTCTCAGCCGAATCTTTCTTTTTGATTCTTCTTAGCCGATTCCATCGCAAATATTTCTTAATTCTATTTCCCTTTTCACACGTGCATTTCAGTGTACATAGTCTCAGAGCTTACCGCATAGCGACATTAGCCTATGTAATCTGTTTCTTATCGTATCACTAAAAGCATAAATTCATTATTCTCATAATTCCTATTTTAAAACAAAAATATAAACTTTCACTTTTTTTTACGTACCTACCCACAAGTACATATATATATATATATATTTTTTTTTTTTTTTATATTTTCAAATATATTGGTGTTTTTATCGTATAAACGATCATGGACGAACTAAACCAACTATATTTTGAACGTGAAGTCGTTCTTAACGATTTAACAAAAATGTTAAAATTTTCCAAAGACAATATATCGCAATTCAAATGCAGAGTACCGGAACTAAATAACCTAAAAAAGGATTTCACACGTATTCAGGGCAAATTAGAAAAAAGTTTGCACAAAGCGGGTAAATTCGATAAAGACTCAGAGTTCTTTATTACGATGTCAAAATCGCAGCTGATGAGCTCAAATCTGTCGCCCGAGAACAATCGCTCAACATCACAAATTCCGCGCACGCGAAGATAAAACTACCCCCTTTAAGCTTGCCAGAATTTCGTGGTGAAGTCACCGAGTGGAACTCGTTCCACGATCTTTTTATCTCGATCGTTCACAATAACGATTCATTGTCCAATATCGAAAAATTCAGATATTTATTGTTATCTCTGCATGGCGAACCGTTTAACTTAATTAAATCTATTCAATTAACTTCTGACAACTATTTTATTGCATTTAACACTTTAGTAAAAAGATATGAAAATAAACGAATTATTGCTACAAAACATTTAGACAAAATATTAGATTTAGAATCAATGTCAGATAAAATCAATCAGTGCGAAATTGGTATGAGAAACATTTTAAATATTTATCAAGAAAACATCTCAGCTTTAATGGTTATGAGATTCCCTGTTGATGAGTGGGATTTCATATTATTAAACATCATTTTACGAAAGCTATCCCCATACATTCGTAAACGTTTCGAGTTGTCATTAGATTCTGCATTACAAGTTCCCACAATTAAAGAATTAATCAGTTTTCTCGAAAAGGAAGTTGCAGCGGCTGACGTCATGCAAAATAGTGTCAAACCAAGTGATAAGGTGATAAAACCAAAAGAGACGCGTCGCGCTCTCGCTGTTAATCTGCCTATTAAAATGAACAATGGCATAAATAATAATAAATTTAGAAAATGCATTTGTTGTAATTCTGAACACAATTTATTTAGATGTCCAGTTTTTCTTAATTATTCTATTCCTTCACGTTGCGAATTTATTAAAAATAAAAATGTTTGTGCTAATTGTTTAAATGTAGGTCATAAGGTCAGTCAATGTCAATCATCTTTTACTTGTCGTTCATGTAGTGATAAACATCATACCTTGTTGCATTCAAGCAATAATAACAATGCGAATACTACTCATTCGCGAAAAGGATCGCGACTTTCAACGCATCCTGTGGCGTAAATCGACAAATGAGCCCGTTCGTGATTATCGGCTACGCACAGTCACTTTCGGCGTGAGCTCGTCGCCATACTTAGCGATGCGCACAATCATACAGCTTGCAAACGACGAACAACACCGTTTCCCACGCGCAGCTCGCGTTCTCCTAAACGATATTTTCGTTGACGATGTCGTCACAGGAGCGCCGACTGTTCAAGACGCACTATCCCTCAAGCAAGAGCTGATTGCCATCTGTCAATCAGCCGATTTCACATCGCATAAATTGCAGAGTAATCAGTCCGAACTTCTGGACTCAGAGGTGCGGTGTTCTCATGGTGAGCGGCCCTCAGGCTTACCATTCGCTGAGCTCGAAAATACTAACAGTAAGGTCTTAGGTCTTCATTGGGACTCGCATTCATGTGGGTTCAACGTACACGTCTCTTCATTTAGCTGCACCAAACGCACGATCCTGTTCGAAGTTGCACGTGTATATGATCCCATGCGATGGCTGGCTCCAGTGACCCTATTTGCTAAGTATCTCATTCAACGGCTGTGGATTCGTGGCGTGGACTGGAACGATTCTCGATCGCAGTTACCGTCGTTGTTGTCAGGGTTCAGCATACCACGTCGCGTTTTCCAAGACCATTTACCAAACTTAATTGTTCAGCATGCACGTATCTCATATCTTCACGTGGGTCCACAAACACTAGTGCCTACTCTTCCAGCGTTACTGGATACTGTCCGCGCGCGACGTGATCCGCCGGATCGTCCATCGTTGTGTTCGTTATTTGCGCGTCCCAGCCACCGACAGGCAGCGATGGCCGAGTTACCGGCACGTGTGCGTCTTCACAGACCGTTCGTTAAGGTCACCGTCGACTGCGCAGGACATTTCTACGTACACGTTAATAAGATTCGTAATGCAAAAATTGTAAAATGTTATGTTGCAGTATTTGTGTGCATGACAGTTAAGGCAGTCCATCTTGAGTTGGTCTCTGATCTGAGCTCTGACGTATTCCTAGCGACAATTCGTCCTTTTATCTCTCGTAGGGGTCTCTGCACGGCCCAATATGTGCTTTACCTAAAAATTAACTTCAATATCTCATACATTCTTCATAGTTATAGTTTTCTTTATTTTTTTCTTTATTTTTTTTCTTTACTCTTAATTGATTTAACGTCTTACAAAGGCTGATTTAGTTATACTATTAATCGTTAAAAGAAACGAGTTCTTTTAAGGTGAGCGGCATGTTCCGTACCAAACCATAGATATATATTTTCCATATTTATTATTTATTTTTGCTGGCTGGCAACATTCCTGTTCCCCCCGCCACCTTATTTCGTCCCGATGGCAGCGCCCTCTCGGCGACAGTGTGTGTAACTAAGAACAACTACGTGAACGCACGCGCTCGGATCACCGCCGACAAATAAATCGTGCACCGTAATTCTATTCACCATTTCAACGCAATCAAAAGGAAGAATCGACTAACACAATAAACCAGCACCTAAGGATCGCTCCGGAGACGACAGTGGAAGAGAGGGAAAGCCGAGCCAGTCATTTATTTCTATGAAAAGAGATGTTGGATGTTCATTAACACACTCGTTTCCAGCAAATTTCATGATATTATTTTAAATATGTCACATATTTCATAATTATTTTTCACCCTTATACGTGTTGCTGATTAGCATATTTACAGTAATCCTAATTAATAAAGTCGATAAACCTAATTTAAGGTTTTTTTAAAATTATTTTTAATGCGACTTAAAATAATCAAAAAACACGCGTTAGTAAGATAGCGAATAACCTAAGATAACATCACAAGTCTATAAAAATCATATCCTTAAATGTCGTACGCCAGTAATTTCCGAACAGTAAAGTGTAACAAGCTCTGACAAGATGAAGTCGCACTCAAAACGCTCGGTCTCGTCTACATGTTCTAATAGTATGCTGTTTCCCTCCCGTCCTAAAAGT
>JAPWLS010000960.1:0-30249 GCA_028551675.1 Tineola bisselliella | reverse complement strand
CTATAAATGTTAAATACATACGTTCCCCAGTACTCTCCATGCGGCTAGCAGTGTTAATAGTATCACCGAACAGACAGTATCTAGGCATCTTACTACCCACTATGCCGGCCACACATGTGCTATAATACGATATAATTTTTTAAATAAAGTCATGATATCACAAGATGACATGTAACCACAGCAGTATACTATATAACTCATGATTTTACATGCGTGTATAGATTCGTCTATAAATCGTATTTTATTGTGATTATTATAAATATTAATTTTAATATTAAGCATTTAAAGTTTTGTTTCTTGTAAAAACATATTACATTTATCATCATCTGGAAATAAGTAATTATAAATTTATTTTCTTAGAGGTATTACTTTACAAAAAAGATATGGATAATATACATTTTGGGTTAAATTTTTAAGTTTAGGCTTCAAATATTTGACAAGAGTAAAATTCATAAACCTAAATTTTACCTATATCTAGGTATAACGCATATGTATATATCGGAAATGAAGGAGGGGGAGGTAACTACTATTATCAATAACCGCATTTACATGTTGTACAAAAAGGCACAAAATTCTGTCATTATATACATAGATGTTTTTCTAATTGAAATCAAAAAGCAGTCAAAATGACTTCTTCGGGCATTCTAGTGTTAAGTTAATAAAAGCGAAGTCTGAATTTTAGCGTGCAATGTAGTTATGTAAAGCTATCGCCAATAACACTTATACGAATATTACCTAAGTACCTGATCTGGTCTGTGGGGTAAGCGACACATTGAAGTCGCTTCAAGCAATTCTAGGGCCATATTAGCTATTTCTGTAGCGTGTTTATTACCTGAAAATATATGCGTTTTAAATTACTACTAAAACATTTATAATACTACAAAACTTTTTCATTTGTTTTTTGTTTTAAACGTTCTTTTTTCCATTTCTCAATTGCATCCTTTTTGCTGGTCTTAAAGGTTAACTAACAGACAATGTCCAAGGGCATTAAGTAAGTACGACTTTTGTATGTACAAAAAAGTCTTCAATAAATAAAAAAAATAATTTAACAGATATTATTATTAGAAGATTCTCAAGTACAACCATTAGACGGCGTGTCGTATTTACTTATTATTTGATGATATATTTTAGTCTATAAATTTCAACTTAGAATATTTTCAGCATGTCGTATAGTATAATTTTTCTTACCATTTCTAACCGGAAGTCCCGATGCAACCATATACGAATCTCCTATAGTTTCAATCTTATAAACATCATAGCATTCTATTCTTTCATCAAATACTTTATACACTGAATTAAGAAAACTTATTACCTGAAAATAAACACGTAAATAATAATTAATAACTTTGTAATAAAAAGACTAATGTGTGGTAGAGACATGCAATAAAACCCATGAGTAATTTGTATTATAATTTGTACGCATTAGACTCTTATTCAAAAACGACGCTTAAGTTATGATCTCTACTTAGAGTGTTTATTCTGTTATAGAATCGCGCTTGAGGATAGATTCTACACAGTAATTACCAGTTAATTACAGTGGGCTTATCACGAATTTTAGTCTGGCTTTCGAACCGAGTTCGCTTCGAGCGATTTGTATGGAAATTTGAGCAGCGCCACCGCGTGCGGATTTGGAACTACAATATTTTAGATACTTTTTGGTAATTTTCGAACGTCTCGATTTTTCGTTCATTTGATAGATTGCTGGTGCTCGTTAGTAAAAATTCATGATCCCGATTGCTAACGGATCCGTTTTACTTGTGACAGCTCGGTTCGAAAGCCTGACTAAATTCGTGATAAGCCCACTGATCAAACTACGTTCAAGCGTCGGTTCTGAATCCCGTATTTTAGATGATTATTAAAGTATTTATAAACGAGTCTACAATCGTATATAAAACATTTTATATGCTATGGTTTTGAATATATTTCAATAGCAGTTAAATCTATTTATAAACCCGTCTAGATCCATCTAGAAAGAAATGTTTTATGTATTATAGAAACATCTATGTATGTATATTATAGGGCAACTTTGTATCAGTCATATCCTTACTATAGTTGTATATGTAGATAGTAAATAAATGTATTTTTATTAAGTTTTGTTTTATTTATAATCAAATAACATACTTGATAAGGCGTAGAGACCGCAGCGATAGCAGTGAATCCTACAATATCACTAAAATAAACAGTCACAGACGCGAAGTATTCAGCTGGTACCTAAAATAACATATATTCATATTATATAAAAGATGAAGTAGTTTTTGGGACTAGGGTATTTATTGAGTGGTAGCTATTAGCGTTTAACAATTTCTTGTATGGAGATTTTTAGTTTTACATATTACCGATAGGTTCGCATTGATTTGGTGTATATAAAAACCAAATGTTTTAGGAAATAGTTGCGTTTTCAACGTTAAAATCTGCACTAGGAAAGGGCACAGGTATAACGAAAAGATCTATATAGGTATATAAGGTAGGTATTTATGATTTTAGTTTAGTATAGTTTGTCTAGATCAGTGTATCTCAAACTTTTTTGTGCGACGCCCTACTTTAGCCTTTCTAAAATTCTTATGCCCCTTTAAGTAACCAAACACCCAGTTGAAATTTTTGGTCTCGTCAAGCGAAATTATACCTAGGTAATAATTATTTACCGCAATTATTTAAGAATTTGCTTTTTTCGTTAAATTCGGCACCGAAATCTAGCATTGCATTTAAATGGCCCGGAGCGAAAGGGTTAAACTCGCGCCGAATCCATTTTCGAATTGCTCCTCTTGGAATGAATGAATGAAAAATTAATGGCCCCACGTTGGGAAACACTGGTCTGGATACAAACGAATCACCTGTTGAGTCTGCTTCAGTTGTTTAGCTACAGTCGGCGGTAACATTTGGTACAGTAATGAGTCACTCATTTCTTTCTCGTATTCCAATTCAGTCGCCTTTTCAGATAAGTTGCGGGCGTAGATCTTAAAAAAGTAATATTATATATAATATGATTTGTCAGCTGTTGTGTTTGGGATCAATGAAACGACCTTGTGCATTCATATACAATACATATTTGCGGTTATAAAAATTGTTAACGAAATAAGTACCTGAATAGTATTGACAGCATTTCGTACTAACGCGATAATGATCGGCGATACGACACATACTAGGATCAATATCCCAGCGCACACGGCCTCACTTCTTCTCGCTTCCGTAAGATTTTCTGTAACTCCATCGCTGAAATTTAATAGAAAATAAGCCTTTAAAATATTATATTTATAACCTACAGAATTTAAGTTGGCATCCCAGCGAGGATGACAGGATGACATCGACGACGTAAGTAGGTTAGTTTTTGTACAATTGGAATTTGAAAGATAATTGTCAGTTTTTATTTGAACATATTTAGAATAAGGAATTTAGTTTATTTGTTTTAAAGAAAGGTGATAAAAGTCTCTCAATGCTTATTTAATTAAATAAATACATGCGACTGTTGCTGAGGAAATAATTGTGTTACAAAAGAGATATTTGATCTGAACTTATCAGAAGCGGGGTAAAGGTAAGCAGATAATATTAATTGTTGATATATCACCACAAGCCGAGATAATTTTATAAGAGTGGTAGGCAGACTGATGATGGCATTAGCCCAGTATGTCGTCCTGGGGAAGTACCACCACTTTCAAGTGACCTAGTAGCGTTTCGGGATCAGCTTGGAAGTAGCCGGGATAACGAGAGGAGTGTGCCCTGTCAATTTGGACAGAGCACATTCGTCTCCTGAAGCCGGCATAGTGGAGTCGACTAGTCGACTATGTCTGTGGTAGTGGACCGCACTTTAGCTTAACATCAGGCGGAGTGTGGTCATATGCTGGGCATATCAAACAAAACACTGGAGGTCATACGAAATCCAAATGAAAAAAATAGAACGTATTTTTGCTATTATAAAAATGTAGTTCTTTGAAACGTATTCTTAAATAGGTCAGTGGGTCTTTTCTCCCGAGTAATTAACCGGAATCGATCATTGTGCCGTGCGCTGGTTTGTTAGGTTGCATGATTTAACAAATGACAAACGAGTGATCATGTTCTAGATGTCGTTTGTTTATTTGTTAGAACATGGTGTAAGCAGTGATACTACTTGTTGGTATAATTTTTAAGTTCTAACATCACATTTTTTGAATTCACGTGTACCATGAACGGAATAAGAAGCCGTGTAAGAAGTGAAATATGTCCAGGAAGTGCTGTACATTTTTTTTAAATTATTTATTTTTAAATTGGGGTTTTTATCTGACAAGACATATCAGCCCCATCATGCCTTACCTAAATCTACAAAACTTAATACATGCACACGACAGGTTTTACTTGGATCCACCGGGGGCATGATTTAAATACATACAATACAAAAAAATATTTGAAAATAATACACGTAAAAAAATGCCGGTCCATATATGAAAAATACGATTTCGTAATGCGGTCTTCAACGTGTTAAAACTAAAGGAGAGGGAGCCACTGATGAACAATCTTAAATTATATTTCTTTCTTTTAATATCAAGTAACAGCGGTATTTTTATTTATTAATTTTACAACTCATTTAATTAATTTTTTTAGTAAAGTAAAAGGTATCGAACAGATCAGAGTGAGTTATGGAAGTGACATGTTTAATACACTCTCAGATCAGCCGAAGTATGTTTCTCACAAAATAAATGACATAAGCCTCAATAAAGTTCCCTGAAATTGCTTCTTTAATTAGTTTCCCTTTACTGTCTATATTCCTACACTTTTACGGACAATTTTTACTATCCTACACGAATTTCAGAGATTAAGTTTTTATTTCGTTGAAATTGTTCGCCTCCTGTCGTTGTTGTTTCGTTGCTTTACTAATGTTATTCCTGGATTCCTGGAACTGGATTCAACCAGTATCAAAATACACCTGCGAGTGATGTTAAATCTATAAACGCAATAATAAACCGTATAAAATAATTAAAATTGCTTGAGTACTGTTCGCAAAAAAACTTCAAATACATATATTTTCGTATTATTTTTTTTTAGAAATTTGTTAATATAATTATAGATGTACAAAAATATATAGACATATACCCGACACATGAACTCGATTACTTAATTACAAATCTTAGAAATGTATCAATATTTATGAAAAAAAAAACAAAAGACACACATTAAGAGAAAAATTAAAAAGAAAAAACAACAATAATTATATTCAAAATCAAATTAGAATATCGTTAATTTGAATAAAGATGTCAAGCCTTTTTATATACCATATATAGTTTAGAACATTACAAGGCGAATTACAAAGAGTAGGTACATGCACTACTCTCGCTTCAGTGAGGCCATACAATGTACGTAACTTTCTGAAACTACATATAAAAGCCTTTACAAATGTTTCTACCAGAGCACCTGTACCTGACACTTATATACACTAGAAATGTCATAGAACACGTTTAGTTGACCTTTTGAAACGTAATCTTTGACCGTAAAACACAATATCAATTTAAAAATAACTGAGTTTGAAAATCAATTCCTATAGTGCATTCTTACTCGTAAAATCTCAATATAATACCTCCCAGTGGAAATTACACATTGGATTTTTAATTTTGTTTTATGACTCCAAACCAAGCCGGAGGTTCTCGCCATAAACATACCGATTACTCTTCGGATATCATACGTGCACCTCTACAGGTGGGAGGTTTAATTATTTTTGTAATATACGTTCCTGAGTATTTTATATTGCGAGTAGATAAGTAATTATATGTAGATCTACCCTACTTAAGTTTTATATAGGTATAGTTATCTTTTGTTTCCTACAATTTCATCGTCTTTGTGTTAAAAAATAATTAAATAGTTTCCAAAACTAAAAAAACACGCGCGCTAGCTTTATCTCTTTTACTCCACTACACAGGATCTATAAAAGAATTTATAAATCCTGGCGGTCCTAATAAGGATAATGGGAAACTCTTATTAAATTATTGCATTGTCATCGATCCTTAATACGTATGCAAAGATTCAAATTAATCAGACTTCTGGAAATTGGTGAAAATTATGCTCAAAGATTCCGTTACATACATACATACATACAACCCAAGCTAATAAAAGCGTGTTAATTAATAATAAAAATTAGTATGAATATATATGCAAGATATATGTAAAAAATTTGAATTTAAATTTTCCTGTACTAATCTGCCTCGCTAGCTACTGCCTCGAGAGATTGGGTAAATCATTTATATAATTGTAGAGAGTAGCAGAAATTTTAAGACTCGTGTATAAAATTTCGCCCACACAACACTTTTAGCAAAATTGCTTAAGAAATCCTTGAGGATAATCTTTGAATTTAGTCATTTTTTAGTAATTTAATTTTTGCTTGAAATGTTACATTCTCTAACGAGATTCAAGCATTTTATTGCGATTAACGGTAAGCAGACTGCTGTTTTAGGGTAGTACCACCTTTTCGAGTTCCAGAATTAGCTTGAAAGTAGTCATGTGTTAAGAAGTGTAATGAGCTAGGCAACACACTTTCAAAATCAATTCAAAATAAAAAATTCTTATTCCTTCAGATTCTTGCGCATAGTCAGAAATTACGGAGATTTCGGAAAGGTATACAACGAGAAGAAATCATAAGAAACTCACCAATCATAGCCTGTACAATACAATGTTAGTAGATACATTCTTGCTTAATACAATTAAAGTTCTCTCGTTCTTCGTCTTCCCGAGCTGGGATATTGTGTGGTGTTTAAAATATATTAAAAATAACTTACCGTATGTATTGACGTAATTGTTTTTGAACGGCGCGAAGTTTGTCAAGAAGCGTGGCTGTTTGATCGAAATATTCAATTGCGTCGCGAACACTTCCTGCTCTCTGCTTATTGGCTACTATTTGAAGATGTCTGCAATAAATGAATTCACTTTAAAAGCAATGCGGTCTACTATAGCGTTTCTTCAAAGTAACTTGATTCAGCTTTTTGAATGTTTTAGCCATCGTGGTTGCGGGAACACGGATTAAACTGGATTAAGGCTTTTAAACTAGTTAAATAGTGTATGTGAATATCTTCACATAAATCTATACTAATATTAGTAAAAAGATTTGTATTTTTATATGTTAGTAACGAATTGGCTCAAAAACTACTGAACTGATTTCAAAAATTATTTTACCATATCAATGCTACATTATCACTGATCAATATAGGCTATATAAATTACAGGAAAAGTTAGGATCCTTACTAAAACTACAATAATGTAGCCCAAGGTCGCCAAAAATTGCCACAAAAGGCAGGCGTCGTTGAAATATGAAACATCATTATACTTCATAGTTCTTTATATCTTCATTACTACGCGAACGAAGTCGGGGGCAACAGCAGTCGTAATTTTTAATATATCTACGTTTCAATTGCAAATTTTCAAAATTTAGGCTTATTCATTGCATGACTTTGTTATATGTGCCTAAGTCACTCAGTGCCCATAATATAATCCAGGCTAAAAAAGTGGTAGGCAGACTGTGGTACTGGGGAAGTTGACCGGGTATAACGAGAGCGGTGTACCCTGTCAATCTGTCTCCCTAAGCCGGCACAGCGAAGGTGATTACCCGCAGAGAGTTGCCTATGAATTATTATTATGCTCTAGGACCTAGAGTGTCACTAGACCTAGAGTCTAGCTTAACATCAGACGGGCTGTAGTCATATGACTGTTGACTTAATAAATAAACAGTAATTACTAAAAGATCATATCTGCTCTATAAACCTCGATTCAAAGTTTTAAATTACATGTCAAATGAAACTAATCAGCAGTTAGGGCAGGTCAGGGGAATAACATGTTTGCGAGCGGGAGTTAGTTTCTGTAATAAATTGCCACATGTCAAAACTATATGCTAGAAAGATATATGAGTGCTTTAGTTATAAATATCTTGTATCTAATAAACCTTATAGGAAACTTTGAATTTTGTTTGTGTTTTATAATTAACTAGCTGTTGCCAGCGACTTCGTTCGCGTAGTAATGAAGATATAAAGTACTATGAAGTTTAATGATGTTTCATATTTCAGTCAACAGAAAATGCCTATCACACATCTGTCGCAAAATCCGTTCTTAGCTATCTACTAACTATAAAACTACCTCCCTGCCAAATTTCATCTTTCTACGTCAAGCTGCAATAATTAGACAGTAATGAAGATATCGCATGACTTTTTTTATAGATATTGTGACATAACTGCAATAGTTAGGCATATAAAACTGTAGTACATCACTTTGCTCTATTGTCAATAATTTCCGCCGCGTACGCAATATAATGATTTTTTTTTGTATTTTTTTCACACTGGGTTACATTATTGAAATTTTCATCCGGGTTTTTGAAATTATTCCATAGCCTATGTTCATCAGAGATAATGTAGGATTCTAATGGTAAAAAAATTTTTCAAATCGGTCCAGTAGTTTCGGAGCCTATTCAATACATACAAACAATCGAATGTTTCCTCTTTATTATATTAGTATTGATATGAGAAGTTTTATAGCTTTTTTAAAACTAGTAAGGAACTTATAAGTACGTTCAGAAGTCACCTCCACTATCCCTGTTTGAATAGACAAAAGTGTTCGCTTAGAAAACAAAAAGAAATAGATAGTTGTTTCTAACCACGTGACAGACTCGGTTGAAAAAGATAAAGATGTTTTTTGACATCAAGGTTTACGTGTGAATTAAAAATTTTGTAATTTCTTATTGGGCTGTTGCTCGAATACTCGACATTGGCAGAATTGTCTTTAATAGATATCTGAAGCCATTAATAGAAGAAGAAGAAGATTATGAAATGCAATGAAATGAAATGAAATGAAAATCGTTTATTAGCATAGGCACTAAAGGCGTGCACTTGCTCATCGTTAGACTCTATCGTATGACGAGAAGAATACCACAAGAAACTCGTCAATCATAGCCTGTACATAAAGTAATGATAATAAAAAAAAACTGAATTTTAATTCAGAAAAAAAAAGTGAATGACAATTTATAAATCATATTACACAGTGGTTACAATAAATGTCAAATTAATAACATATATGTATATAAAATACATGTATATGTCCAATAATATGTATATAAAAATATTTTAAAAAAATTAAATAAAAAAAAATATATAGCTACCTATACAACATTAAAAAAAAATACAGTAAAAAAAGAAAAAAAATAATCCTTCTAGTAAGCCAACAGTAAGTCAAGCTCAAACACTAGTTTAACCACGCATTTCCATCGCTCATATGATTGTGATATGCCATAAAGACATTTGAATTTTGTACAACTGTTAGTGAACATTGTATAGTTAGATTCAAGTTGATTTTTTTAAATTAATGAAATTAGTTATAGCAGAGAATGTCTCGTAAAACGCAGGTATATCACACATACATTATGCATGAAATGTTTTCTGTGTAAAGATGTCAGTGCGGCTTGTGAACTAACGCGTGGGCCGTGAGCAATAAACAGGACCTTTTTTATTTCTTTACGGCTTATCGGAATTCTATGTTGTATATTTTCAGTGTAATTTAAGATAGTTTTCTTGCGTTTGTGTCTTTTATATATTTCAGTTAATTTGTTTATATTTATATAGATTTAATTTACAACAAACACTTGGCCGGCAAAATCTAGTTCAATGCTTTTCAAAATTACGTAAATTACTTCAAAGGATTTTATTTTAAAATAAATTGAATTTGTCATCAAAAAACTCACTTCTTCTCCAACTCTTGATATTCAGGGCTGTCCTCTTTAATGTCTTTATGAAGAGGAATGAGCGAGGGCACCAAGTTGAGAGTGTTATCAAGAAGATCTTTACCCAACACCATGTGGCTTATGTATCTGTAATTTGTTCATGGTAGAAACTAATTAGATTTAAAAAAAACCTATATGTGACCTTACCGTTCATGAGATCTCGGTAATAAAAGTCCTCTGCCGAAATAATTAATACCCAATGTGGAAGCTATGCCTTTACATTCGATGCTACGAAGAATATTCTTAAATCCTATTAGATATCTGCAACATAAAAGAATTTTATATTAACCCTTATCAAACTAATTTAAAACACGATATACGGCTTAATATCGCGTTTATTTTGGTTCGGTTTTTATTTATTTTATAAAATCTTAAAAATTTTCAAATAGAAATCGTTTATTGAGGAAGGTCAGTGAAGAGAAATCGCTAAACAAAAGAAAATAGCGATTCCTTTTTCAAATTTATTTTAAATACAAAACAATATTCAGCCTTGTTCATATAATTTATAGCAATCCGAAGTTCACACTGCGAGCGTCTGTAATACAGATATCCAATAATCCGATATAAACATCTGAATGTTCAAGCTTTTGCCGGATTACCGTCTATACATAATATCGGATGTATTGTGTATGCTTAGCGACTTTTATTGGGATCCCCTATGTTTAGGTACGAAGGTCGATGGAACGGAAAGGTAGGGTCAACAATCAATGGTCCCTTACATTCAATATTACGAAAATAATACATTTAATTTATGACTTTTGTTTGAATTTTCGTCGCAATTGTTGAACGATTGCGCAGATGACTAATTCCAACTTACTTTAGTCAGTTCAGTCTCTTTTATTTACAACTTATATAAATGGAATTATTAGTAATATATTGTACAAAAATAAATAATGCTACTTGAGTACAAATACAATAATAATAAAACAATAAATACAACAAAAACAAAAGACGGCCTTCCTGACTACCCATTATAGTGATAATCAAGTTTAATGAATAAAAAGATACATAATATAAACATATCAGGGAAGACGTCAGAAACAATGTCATTGCGCTTACATTATTAGTCCAGTGGGTTAATGCTGTTTAGTACAAGATTATATAGGGTTTAGTTAGTGCTTTTAATTCATTTATTTATTTTAAAATTCCATCGCATGGGCACGTATTTCCTTTGATGTTGCGTTTCTAGTAGGTACGATGGAATGCAATGGATCGATAGAATATGTTTTTCAATGCATAAACAAAAATAAAATCCATATATTTTTAGACTTTAATTAATTATACGATCGGACTTTAAAAGCTAATGCGTTAAAATTCAACACGGAAGTTTTAATAATAGGGCTTAATGGAAATTTCTTGAAAAATACAAATTCAATGAAATGTTTGCGAATTGTAGTCGGTTAATAATAGATACCACGATACTTCATACACATGCCCGGACGTTCTGTTTTCTCTTCTATGACGTATATTTTGTTCTATATAAAAATGCATTGTAAATAATAACATGTGTCAATGATAGGATGATATTGACGACGCAGGTTAGTTTTTGTATAAATGGAATTTCAAAGATAATTGTCAGTTTCAATTTGAGAATATTTAGAATAAGGAATTTGGTTGATTTTAAAGGAAATTATTTAAAATTATTTTGCTTATAATTCCCGCTACAAATGTTGTATGTATGTATGTATCCTGATGATGCCACGTGAAGTGGCGAAACGCGTCGAGACAAATTACTGAATGTTGGTGGAGGTTATTTGAATTGTAAGCAAAATAATTTCCTTTAATATGGGTTTCCGCAAAGTAACGCCTGAAACAACTAATTATATTGGTTGATTTTGTTTCAAACAAAGGTAATAAAAGGCTTGTCAGAGGGCTGATGAGGGCAGTTGTTGCTGAATTGAGGTAGTGGTTTCTTAGCAGGTGATTCATTAGCTCAGTATGAACTCGCTGCTTCGGTTGGTGAAACAGGCACAAGGATCCACGGGAACGGATCGTTCATCATTAGAGTCAAAATACTGTACTTATTAAATAAAAACTCTTGAAAATTCTATTTACATTATATTATCGATTCTTATAATCTAAGCACACACATCCGTTCCCATTCGCAACCAACATCGAAATCTTCATTCGCACGTCCCTCGCGTTCCTCTTTACTTTCATTCCAAATTCAAATTTACAGTTTTATTTATAAAAATATATATACTATTAACATCGCCGCCGCAACCTCTTTTCTGTCGACGACAAATATGATTAAAAATATACACCTACCTATAAACATATTAGCATTGAGATTGTTAATTATAATTGCCACGCACGTAATGTAATAAAACCTAGTAAAAATACTAGAATAAAAATAATAATCGATATATTTTCTGTTTAATTAATAGCGCGCCCTTCTCTCATATAAAGTATTGGATATTTTACGTGCAATAAAAATGTTTCCCATAAAAATATAATACAGAAATAATGAGGTCCTTCGTACACGATTTTATGAAGATATATTTTTCACTATTGTTATTGCTTTTTTCTCCTATATTGTTTTTTTGGATTAACAAATGTTTTTTTTTGTTTTTGATTACATTTTTAATTGCTTTTTTGCGAATAATTTATGACTGTTTTAGCAAGATATAAAAATACAATTTGTGTTTTTTTTTTTTAAATTATATCAGTATATTGTCAATTATAAAAATAAGTTTTGTATTCATGCCTTAGTGTTCTCTCTTAGACGTCAGCTTAGGCCGTGGATAGCTCAACATAGGTACATATCTCCAGAATATTATGAAACCAATTACACCATCAATATAGAATATAAAATAAATCTAATTATAATATTATTTATAACCTATTTCGATTTTAATATAATCCATGAAATGGGTAAGCTTTTGGTGGCATCTCATCTGATATAATTCCAAAGTTCACACCAACTTTGATTGATGTCAAACCTACTTTAATTACAAAGCTTTTGGGCTTCGCATAATTAGATATATATATATATATATATATATATATATATATATATATATATATATATATATATATATATATATATATATATATATATACACTTTTAGAAACATAGATGACTTATCTTGACTTGACAATAAGTTCAAACTACAGTTGAAAGCGTTCATAGCAAAATTTTGAATAAATAAATTCGATTATTACATGTTAAATAATATCTTACTGATAAAAAAGCTTGGACAAATCTATGTCATTTTATGTTTACCCATAGGTATATAATAGGATGACAATGCCCCTATACAGCAGCTAGTCTTCTACATCATAGTAGATTTAGTATATATTATTATGACATTAGTATGTAAGTGGACAATGCCAGTATACAGCAGCTAAATCAAATTGATAATAATTAAATTAATAAATTTATTTCATTTATATTTATATTTGTATTGACGAGTAAAAGAGCTCTATTGGAGCCCAATTACTAAAAGTAAATAAATAAAAAAATAAATTCGTTTTCTTTCGATATAAAATCAATGCTTACCTCCATATAGTACTGCTATCAGTGTCCTTAATCTCCTTTGTTAAATGGGTTAATAAAGCGGCGTTCGCATTCGTGTACCATTCCACAGCCTCCGACAATGATGACTCTACGTTAATACTGGTTCTGGAAACAATTATCATTATTATCTAAAACGAAATTAAATAAAATGAAAATTGTTTATTAGCATAGGCACTAAAGGCGTATGACAAGAAGAAGAAGACCACAAAACACTCGTTAATCATAAAATAATTAACAAAAAAATAAATCCTCGACTCAATCGTAATAAAACATGCCTCAAGTATTACAATAAAATTAAACGTAAGCCCGTATTAAGTTTTGCTAATAGAATGGTAATTTTACGTCACAAATTCATCCTTAATTAATGACTACGTAGAGGCATATATTGTGTACGTTTCAAAGTACATAATTAATGTTGATCTTCTTTATTGAACCATTGTTTACATTTTACGATATCGACTATAAATTGTCAATAAAATCTCTTACGACTAACATTTTAGGAGAAATAAAAACGACGTAATGAATATTGAATTCTGTCTTTTTTTAAGAATTAATTAATTTCTATATGAACCATTAGTGTAGTTGTCAAGCATACAATGTTATGGGTTATTAATGTCCTGACAAACACCATTAATGTGATCTTTGACGGGTGCGCCCCATGATTATACCATTACGTTTATTACTAGAGCAATGCCTTTATAATTGTTCCTATCTACTATCGTACTCGATTTGTATACATATACCTACTATATATATATACATATACATATATATAGGTATAGGGTGATTTTTCGAAATGGGTCACTGAAGAGAGATCTATAGTGTGTACATACATGTCTTCAAAATTCCAGGTCTGAGTATTATATTTTTAGGTTTATGTTGTCCTAGTCCTGTTTTCCACACTACAGAATATATAACCTACCAATTTAGAGTATATTTATGTGTTTACTAGCTTTTACCCGCGGCTTCGCTCGCATTTAAGTTATTAAATAAGTATCAGAGATCATTTCAATAGAAATGAATCAATATGATTCCAAACAGCTATAATAAGTTGGAAACTATAATTTTTTTTTTTTTTTTTTTTTTTTAATAAAAAGTACCTCCAAAAATATGTATACAAAGTTTCATGATGATTGGTTAAGTAGTTGTTGCGTGTAAACGTAACAAACAAACTCACATTCACATTTATAACATTAGTAGGAATTTATGGTAGTTGTCTCTACTCATAGATTAAATTCTAGCTTAAAATCAAGGGGAGGCCACGTTAAAAAAATCCATCGATTGGTAACGAAACAAAAAGAAATATATTTTCTTAAAAACTTTGAAGAATTAGTATTCATGTTAAACCTTTTACTAAAATCTGAGAGCCTTCGAAACAGGAACCTTTCCAACTTTACACGTAAACTGAATTTAAATGTAAATTATTTATAAAGCGACAAAGGTTTAACAATCATTAGCTTCGAGTGTTAATTAACTCAATACGCATTAATGTAAATGAAAACAAAATGCTTTCTTTTCCTCAATTGAGAGTTTAGGTACGCTTCTGATGCACGCGACTTGTGAACGTGGCGCTTGACTTTCATCGATGAAGTTTGAATTTTATTATTTAATAATGAATGTAGGTAGGTACTAAAAATTAATTTAAAATACACTAAACAATTCTATTATGCTCTCGTACATTAGTCCAGCGGACAAATGCGGTTTAGTCAGTTACGAGTGCTCTTTGTGATACGACGTGTTTAAATTAATTCGATTATTTTTATTAAAATTGTTTTGTTTATCTATTTATTATATTTAAAGGTATCTATCTGTCTTTTCTATAAGTTGTACAACTGCAATCTAATAATGTTAAGAACATTTCCAGTAATTTATCTTTGTCACGGTCTCTACAACGATTATAAATTGTATTTAAAACTCTTATTTTCTCGGGGATTTCCCCAAGAGTTATCATCCCTAATGTAATAATATTATAATCTTTTAAAACTGTCAAATATTATTATTTTGTGTAATTATTATTTTTTCAATTAATTAAACTACGTATTCTTTCGTATTCTATGTACTGTTCATAGCGTGACACGCCCCATTTAATTTTTAACCAATTAATGATATAAATTTAATAGTAAAGTGACGCATTATTGGTCAGAAAAGAGCTTGTAAGAAAGTGAAAACAATTCCTAAGGTGACACAGCTAACCTTATGTTGATTGTACTTATATGTTTTGATGCTTCCATGAAATTTGGAACTACCGTTTTAACCTCTTCACGCTAACGTTAACTTAAAAAAACCTTCCCTGAAGAGCAGAGGCAGCTCGTCCTAAAGAGCGCTGGTGCAGTGCACTCCCACGAAAATTACAGAACTTATATTACAGCGGCGTAGATATAGGTAATATAATATACTATTGTATAGGCATAGTAGAATATAATGAATGTAATGTAAGGATAGTATGTATTATGAAGAAATATAGATTACTTCTGTAATTTTCGTGGGAGTGCACTGCACCAGCACTCTTTAGGACGAGCCGCCTCTGCTGAAGAGGTTAAGTTTATGTCAAATATGCGTGTATTCCTTCAAAACATCTCTCGCTTATGTTAATTGTTATAATAAATAGAGAAACAATTAATGTTGTGGTCTCACTGAAATCGCCATGACAACGCCTCCGCGCCCTTAAATCTGAATAATACTGAAGGACTCTTCTGAATGTAAATTTTACAGCTCTCCATGTTACACGATTTCACTCCCGTTCGGTATAATAAACAATTTTGTATATTACTTTAAATGCGTAACGTTTTCTTGTAAATTTTTTATCGCTTTTAAACCTATAGTGAAGAATGTAAAGGCCTCTGGTCGTATTTATATTTAAAACTATAACTGTCAAAATCTTATCTTTGAATAAAAGCCACTTTATACGCGCCTCGTCTTTCTTTCTTAAATATTAATTAAAAGTAAAATCCACAAAACCTTTCATGGTAGCAGAACGTGGTTGTGTTATAAAGTGTAAAAATAAAATTTAAAACCGTAAAACCTAAAAACCTAAAAGTAAAAATAAAACTAAAAATTATAACCTAAAACAAAGAAAGAAAAAATGGAGTCGTCATCATCATCGAGGTATGAAGAGGTCACCAATATACAAAAATTAACAAACTCGGATACCTTCCCAACATGGAAGTTCCAGATTAACATAATTATAAGGAGCTATGGTTTAGAAAAATACATATATAAAACCGAAACTGCGTCGTCACTGTCCGATGTCAATCGTGAAAGAAATGACGCGCAAGCTCAGAAGATATTGATGCAAACCGTCGATAGAAAACACATTCCCCTGCTGATGTCTTGTGGAAATGCTAAAGAAATGTTCGAGAAACTATGCTTTATATTCGAAAAATCTACTGATCAACAAAAGTGTAACTTATTGCAAGAATTTTATAAATATACGTTTGACAACAAAAAAGATATTGCTTATCACATCGCTCACATACAGAACATAAGTCATAAACTCAAAAGTCTTGGTGAAGAAATTAATGATAACATGTTAATCTCAAAAGTTTTGTCTACGCTACCCTCAAAATACAAGTTTTTCATTACCGCATGGGAATCATCCGCTATGTCTGAAAAAACCCTGAATAACCTAACAGCAAGATTATTAACTGAAGAGCAGAGAAATAATCAAGAAGAAGAAGAAACAATAAGAATGGCTTTTAAAGCTGAAACTAAATTTAAAAGTAAAAAGTTTTGTCAAATATGCAAGAAAAATAATCATTATGAAAAAGACTGCTATTTCAAAAATAAAAATAAAAATGTTCTATATGCAAAAAGTTTAATCACACAGAGAAGGATTGCTACTTTAGAAATAAAAATAATAAGAAGGAACACATGTCATTCTATACCGAAGTAGAAAACTTTATTGTAGATTCTGGCTGCTCAGTACACATGACAAACAGGGAAGATATTTTAAAAGAAAAGGAATGTTGTAAAGTAAAAATTCAAACTGCAGATAATAAAAGAAAATTAAAATCAGAAAAATTAGGAAAAATAGAGGGCAAGAAAAATGAAAATGGTGTCTATAATATAAATATAAATGCGGACTGCAACGATGAAAATGCATTCTTCACTGAAAGTGCTGAAGATTGGCACATGAAGTTTGGGCATCCCGGAAAAAAAACTTTAATGAATATAATAAAAACTGTAGAAGGAATCAATATAACAGAAAAAGATATAGATAAACTTACTTCAACATGTGACATTTGTCTGAAAGCAAAACAAACTAGATTACCGTTTCATACTAGACATAAATCTGAAAGAAAACTACATACTATACATACTGACATTCTTGGTCCGATCACTCCTGCATCTCATGATGGAAAGAGATATGTGTTGTCCTTAATAGATGACTACACTGATTACACTGAAACCTACTTGATGCAGAATAAAAGTGATGCATTTTATAACATAAAACAGTATATTTTAGAAGCTGAACGTCAAACTAATATGAAAGTATGCCGAATCAGGTGTGATAATGGAGGTGAATATCAAGATAGAAGATTAAAAGAATGGTGTAAACAAAAAGGCGTTAATAAAACCTGACGTAAAAAATATAAAAATGTTTGGTGCAGAAGTATATGCCAAAAAGCTCATACCCCTTAAAAAGCTTGATATGAGATCTGAAAAACTCGTAATGGTAGGCTATGCCCCTACAGGATACAGACTCTGGGATGAGAAAGTAAGAAAAATTGTAATAAGAAGAGATGTTACATTTGTAAAACCAAATAATGATAAAATACTTTTAAAAATTAACATAGATGATGAAAATATAACCAATAATAATTTAGAAAGGAACAAAAGTACTAAAATTGAAGATATATCAGAAGAAATAAATAATACTGTAGAAAATGCTTGCTCTGATGATACTTTCCAATTAGCACAAGAAGATAACTTAACAGAAGATGATAACTCAGAAGAAGAGTGTAACTCTGGAGAAAAATCGCCAACTAAAATTAGAAGATCACATAGATATAGAAGATTGCCTGATAAATTTGAAGACTATTATACATACTTGTCATTCGAAGATGCTGAAATGGGTCCAGAAAAGAATGACTGGATTAAAGCGATTGAGTCTGAAAAGAAATCTCTGGAAGATAACAAAGTATGGGAGTTGGTAGATCAGAAGGAAGGGAAAAGTAAGAAGATACTAACTAATAGATGGATTCAGAAAAAGAAGAGTAATGGCAGACATAAAGCCCGCTTAAAATAGTATACATACCTAGTGATAAACAATTAGCAGATATTTTTACAAAACCTTTAGAACCTAATAAGTTTACATTTATGTGTAATAACATTGTTGTCTAATTAAAGTAATAATATGTCACTAAATTTGATAACTTGTAATAACTAACTTGAAAACTGTACGTAACTGTAACTTAATTAAATATTGTATAAGATTTATATTGTAAAAGAATATTAAAATTAGAAGGGAATGTTAAGAAATAGAATTTAAATATATAATTTTAATATTCACTTTAATGTAAAGGCCTCTGGTCGTATTTATATTTAAAAACTATAACTGTCAAAATCTTATCTTTGAATAAAAGCCACTTGATACGCGCCTCGTCTTTCTTTCTTAAATATTAATTAGATTATTTTAAAAGCAATATATTTTTTTTATAATTGTAAAGCGATTATTGGAAAAAAAATGTAACGAAATTTAAATAAACACAATAAGTCGCATAAAATCTTTGAAATTAGATTTTTTGTGTTTTATTCGTGTACCATCCTACCTATACCATGTACCTATAATCAATAAATTTATATATAATATATTAAAGTTTTATAAAAATCATCTGATTGGATTTCCTTATGACTTAGCATCACCAAGCATATAAAAACTTGGTGCGTGCATTTTTATAATTCCGCACATGTACAGGGGCAACGTACATCACGTAATAATAAATAGAAGCGTACCGTTCGATGCTCACTCCACCCGGGACATAACTGTTGATATTAGTTATGGGTATAAAGGCGAATGATTTTTACTAATGTGTTTTAAATGTTCTACTTTAAAACGCATTTTTCGCTCCAATTTGAATTCTTTAACACAAAAACTATTGACCCAAAAAATTAGTAAATAGTTAGAAAGTTTTTTTATTATTTTACATTATTTGGTTTAAACGCATACCTATTTGTCTCCTTTGTAATGTAGCCCGTACAAACGTAATTTTATCGCGCGTTTGTAGAGTAAATTATTTAAAATTTAATATAATTAACAATATTTATACTTTTTGTTTCATTATATCAAAAAAAAACAACATTGAAATAAACACGTAATTACGCCCGTGTGAACGATCCCTGAACATATGCGAGAAAGTTGGTTAACAATTTTCGTATTAATAATATTAACATATATTATAGGTATTGATGGAAAATCTCTATTACTAAAATATGAACTTGAAAGTCATTTAACATTTTAAAATAAGTAATCTAACGGTAAAATAAGCAATAGACTATTTAACCCTATTAATTAATGATTGTGGACAAATGTTAGGCCGTTTATAATCGAGGTCGGCACTCCCAATGTATCACTAATCACCATTTTGTGAACCATTACTTTGTACCTCATTCTAATACCAAGTTTTAACGTACGTATTACTTATATAGATTTTATTTTTATTTTTATTATTCCCATATTCTTCATATCAAATTCTTCCATAATTCAGTTCTTCCAGGTCTATTTGTCTGTGCTTGCTATGATGCCTTCCATTTTGAGTGATGTCGAGACGACTGTTCCACAGTGTTCCGGACAGGTTGACAGAGCTTCTATCGATATACCTGTAACCTGGCTATTTCCAATCTGATCTGAACCCGGAACGCAACTAGGTCATTTTACAGGTATAAATTTGAAAGTGGTAGTCAGTGGCGGCCTTAGGGGGTGGCGAACGGGGCAATCGCCCGGGGCCTCGCTCTTGCAGGGGCCTCGTTTTTAAAAGTTTCTTTTTTAAAAGTGTCAATGTAAAATATTCAATTTTTATTTATTTGTATAACTTTAGCATTTCTAGTCAAATATGACAAATGCCTAAACCAAACAACCAGATCTACTTTCACACACATATTTTTCAAGGGCCTCGCAAGGACCTGCTGCCCGGGGCCTCGCAATAACTAAGGCCACCACTGGTGGTAGTACTACCCCGGGACTGCTTATAACTGCTTATAACCATCTGCCTATCATTATCTATCTGTCAAATGTAATATTAAATATGTCTATTACATATAAGATTTATTTATTACAAGTATTTAACGTAATGTTTTGTTTGTTTATTATACCTGTTACAGTATTTAATATATTTGCTCGTAAAATAAAGATACTTAGCACTATTTGACGAAGGAAGGTCAATATTGGTTTTCTTGTGAGGTTGAATACTTGTTATTTGAAATAATACTTGTATAATATTTGGGGTACGTTCTCTTTGAAACGAGGTAATTATTTAGTTTATTAGCTTCGTAATTATATTAATTTAATACTTGTTTTTAATGGACGGTAGGAGAATAATCAATAAGGTTTGTCTAACTAATTTAAAGCACGACTCAATGATACTGCCCCTTAATTATTCAAGATTAGGTAATTATGAAAATTCTCTTCAATTCTTCAATGATAGATAACTTTGAGTAAATCTTACAAAAAATGACGTAGCTCTAATTAGTTTAATTCCTGTACTCACAAGGACAACTTCCATCATATTTAAAAGACCAAAGTGTGTAGGTGCTCGTACAACCAAGTAAATTGGTTTATGGTCAATCATTTATTAATAATGTCAAAGACTTTAATGTTTCTGGTTAGTTACACGACTTTTTAATAACCTCGATCCATCAGCGTTTCTGACACTTGCTACGAGAATTCCGACTTAAATTTGATATTACGTTGGATTGCAAATAAAATGCTTGGCTGTATGTAATATATCTATAATGAAGTTACATGACGAGATTTGTTGATGAAAAAAACAAACACGGAGGTTCTCAATTACGAATTTGATTCATCCAAAAGTAATTACACACAGTAAACAATAAAAATTATCTAAAAGTACTCTCCAGAGTCTAGACGTGTTTCAAAATCCTCAAACTTTATAGAGCATGTACAATGTTAAAAATTGCATAAAGACATTGTAACACAAAATCTATGAGAACAATGTCCGTTTATAATATTATGAAATACGCGCTTATGCGTTAATTAACTTGTCTTGTGAATTACACGTTTTTCTAGATAACAATGCAACTTCCTTAATTAAACATTTAAGTACCTATTTTACACATTGATATATAATAATAGAATAGCAATTACGCGCCCAATATATGACAAACTTGAATATTGACTAGGCTCGCTCTTTTTTTTTTTAATAAGATTAAAATGTGTAATGGATTATGGAATCACATTATTCACTATTTCAAACATACATAAATAGAATTAAGTTTCACCCTTAATCATATTGTATGAATATCCACGCCATTGTAAATATCTAAAAATATATTAAAAACTGTTGTTTTTTTTTTGTCACTGACAAATGGTTTGATACATCTTCCGCAATAAAAGGAATTTGTCTCTCTATTCATATATCTCTATGGTTTTATTCGTCGGTGTATTATAATGTCTTAACAATACTTTATACTAATTAAACTTTGTAATTTTAGCAATAATAGTTACCTAACACAATACACTACCTTTATCTCTTTACAAAAGAAAAGAGAACAAAACCATTTTTCACTCCGTCAATTTGCATCTCAAAGAGCAGTCAATGCGGGTGTTACATTACACTAAAATTATGTAAATGTTTAGACTTTCGTCGGTCAATTCGTGTGTACAATGTTCGTAGTGGGGTTGGTCGAGCTACTTTCACTCAGGCGCATCAGTCTGAGATGGATTTATTTCTCCTTACTCTGAAGTAGTTGTGTAATTAAAGGTGAAAGCGAGGGACGGCCGATGCCCTTGCGACCTTGCGCGTGTCAACATAATGAGCTCCAATTCACCAAAAGTAGACGGAGTTTCCTAACTAACAACGACTTATTTCATATATTTAAGATTAACCTGATGATGGTTATTAACCCAATCTGCTGATCTTTGGAGAAACCAAATCGCGTTTGGAAGCGGCCAGGCACATAGCAGATATTTCTCAATGGCAGTAGCTATGCATCAGAAGGGTCATATGTCAGGGTTTTATAAAATATCTCGTCTTTGGTTCCAAGGTAAAAGGTATAATGAAGCAAATCTGTAATGAGTTTTAATCATTAATAGTATAATTAAAGTTTAATTTTATCCGTAATACGAGTTATAGGTACAATTGGAACGATTTCATTTATATTTCAACACAATTCGGGCCTGACCGTGTCATTACTTTTAATTTTATACTTAATCGATTTTGAATGTTTTCTATAGGTCAATGCACTATACTATTCTATCTTTTAGTAATAAGTCCAGGGCATTTATTTTACATAACTCATTGGCTTATTCTTTCAACAGTATTTAGTAAGTAGCAAGGTAACATCGAATGTCTTACATCACAGACTTTTTCTTATTATATTATCGTTATACAAAATTTTGTAAGTTCTTCATTTAAAACGATTAAATACATAGTTATTTATGAATATTTTTAATAATTACAAAATAATAGTTTGTAGTCAATCGTTGTCGATGTAAATTATTATGCATTTTTTTATTCTATAATTTAACCAGATATTCTAACCCTGGCACGACATTGATGTTATTTATGTCTAGGTCTTATTTTCTGCAATGCATAAAAAGCCCTTTAAGTACTATTAACGACTATATTAAATTTGTATTATGTTCATAAAAACACGAATGCCTTCATCGTGTCTTATTGAAGTAGACCAGAGGTTCCATTCTTTTTTGAGGCATCTCCTTCTCTTCAATGTATGATTTGTCAAAAGCAAATGCAGTCTACAATATATTTTTTTTATTTTCATCACATGATACGCCCATAGGGACATTGCCGGTCTGGCCGTTTGGTAACTTATGAGGTAGACTAATATTTAATATTAACTAGTCAATAAAAGTATTTAAAAACACTCGATTCCTCGAGAAGGTGACGCATCCCAAGTTAATGTATTGTAATAGGTATATAAAAAAAAAGATAATTAAATTAAGTAATCTAAGAAAGCACACAAAACAAAAGCAACTTCACAATTTGTAGGAACCGATGAATTTAATAAGAAAAAGAACATATATATTTTCATATGTATCAATATAATCATGTGTATAAATATAATAACTCGTCACAAAATTATTTCCAAAAGTCACAGCATTTTCGAGCACAATAAATTGTGAGATATAACCAAGTAGGTCATATCCATAATCCCGTATTGAGTAAAGTGAAAGGACCTCATGCCACCCATTCCAACGATACATAGGCCTTACTTTATAAATTTACACTAATGCCATTGAACACAAAAATACACGTTTGTAAATTAAGATAAAACAATGGACCGTTTTAGAATCTGCATGCGACCTTAAACTCTAGGAAACAAAATTAACAATTGCACTAAAAACATGTACAATGTGCAATTTAATTTATATGCAATATTTTTATTCACTTCTGTAGGTATAATGAAGACAAATCGCATTGAAGCATGACAAAATAACATTGTTCATAAATTGGAGTCCAAAAGATGCAATATTGAAATAGTTGCGTTTTCGATTTAAAATCCACACTAAATTCACTGTTTTAGCAGATATGAGGATACAGTAAATAATTTGAGTATTACATAATAATAAAAATAAATATAAATTTAGAGTTATGAGAATCAGAGTGAATGCATCATAATTTATTATTAAAAATTACGAACATAATTAAGTTACAGTTTTAAAATAAATTTCTATTTTAGTAACAATAAAGCAAGTTCACAATGGTAATGTCTAATTCTAGTATCCTGTTCATCCTAAATTCATTGTTGTATGTCTTCTATTGTTACAGTTATCATTATTTTGGAATATTCCGCTTTAGCTCAATTTGTGCTCGTGGCGGAACTGATTGCTTTAACACTACCGAAATCACAAACAAAATTGCACCTCAATTAAAATAATATTAAGAAGTATTTAAATAATTTATAACAATCAGATTTTTTGTTGTTGTCTTGTCTAGTTTTTATCTTCAATGTATTAGAATAGCGGAATCAGAGTTTTGAATCATATTCCTCAGTCTATACTTAATAATAATTTAGAATTAAAATGAAATTTGAAAAAAGATCAACGTTTTTTTTAAAGTCCATATAGTATCTTCGTCATATCTTCTTTTTTAGTTATTTCAATTAAGGCAAGGGGAAAGCACGAGCCATAATTTCTAATAATATCGTTTTAATAAATATTATTTTGAAATTCTCAGTAGTAAGTTTTCTAAAAATTTACTCACGGTTTTTTATTATTTATTTAATTGTTTATCTACTCAAATTTGTGTAGGTCTGTCCATTGTAAAAGAGCCTACAATCAATAAGGGAAAGTTTTTAATGAGAAACAGCGCTCAAACTGTCTATCGTGTGATAGACGCTTTACCTTGAGCTTGACCGATTGACCTTGTTTTTTATTATTTTTTACCGTGAAAAATGGTAAAGCCGTTTAAGAAAATTCGTTTATTATTGTCATTCGTTTATTACTGAAACGGAATTATGAATAGTAATCAATACATTTATTAAACTTGTTGCTACAAGATTATCTTAGTTCGATCATAGATATTAACTTCAAATGTAATATTGTATAGTAATACTTTCTGACACTAATCCACATTATTGCATGAAGAAACTTATTGATACTTCTACTTTAAAAAACGTAAAGCGTAAGCCCTCATATAAGTTCATTATTATAAAACGTGTTTAAGTAAAATTAGTTACAACTAGTTTTATTGGCTGTTTAAAGACACTTTCGTAAAACGAATTGTTTAAAAAATAAATCACGTTTACAGTTTCATCATTATTGGCATTCGATGAGCAGGGTCGTGCTCGGCACCGATTGGCGATGTACATTGCGTGGTAACTCTGTATAATTTTAAAGGAAAACATTTCTAACAACTTTACTATAAATTTAATAATTTAAACAATTTATGACTATAGTTACGCTATTCAAGAATAAATCATTATACTTTTTTACTAAGTAATGATACTATCCCAGAAGAAGGGGCTAGGAAGTAAGTAAAGTCTGCCTACCTACCATTCGTTTTACCAGTCCTTAGTATTTAATATATTTACCTATTAATTAGTTTTTTTTTTATTGATATTGTTTGTATAACATAAATATTAATCGGTTTATCCATTGTTATTGCGAACGTGGCGCTATTACAATTGCTGCAAAAGTGCATGTTATTGGATGTATCTATAATTATTGTTTAAGTGTTTTTATATGTTTCATTTTGACAAATAATATGTTATAAAAAAGAAAGAATATTAAAATACAAAAATTGTCATCTTAATATTGTGCATTCTTTGTTTTGTTTTTTGTTTATTTTTTGTTTTTGCTCAGTTTATGTTACGTTTCGTTGAACTCTCTTCAACGGCCTGGTGGGTAAGGCTAAACTTTTTTCATTGCTTAAAACATGAGACTGTGACGAATTGAAGCAGTTGACAAAAATACTTGTAAATCTTTAAAATGTTCATTCACGTTTATTAGAATTAGGTTAATGCATTCTGAAGCCGGTTTCCATACTAAAAGTAGACAAATATAAAACCAAGAAACACGAGTAATAAACAAACAGTAAATTAAGTATTTGTAAAGCTCTCGTGTTTAATTATTTGCTAAACGTTAATTTGTGAGACTCTATCAAAATTACAATGACACCAATTAAGACACGATGAACTAAAACTGAATGTAATTTTTAATCCTTGCATTTGAGCGTACTAGAAGACAATCACCTCAAGCCGGTCTAAGGAGACGAAATGCATCGTATATGTTGACAGGATACACTCCTCTTTTTATACCAAGTTGATTCAAGTTGAACCCGAAGTATTCTTGAAAATGGCGGCGAACAGACTAGAATTACAACCATCAATTTGGCTATAATTATTGAGTTATAGATATAAAACAATGTATTTGAAGACAGTATATACAACTACTTTAGTTCTGTATAAAACATTCTCTAAAACAGCTACAGAGAAAAATAAAACTATCAAATTTACCGGAACGGATTTTGTCTCGTGGCAAATTTCTCCAAAATTTGAGAGTCAGTATTATTACAATCACTTTAGAGCTAATAGAATTGCAAGTAATCGATTGCCTGGACTCTAAAATATATATCTATTTCATTATATAATACCTGGTGCTAACCAGTAAAAGAAAGTATAAAGATCGCCGTCGCCACCTACAATAGCATCCTCGAATTGCATTGATAAGATGTAGGTATTCAAATAAATAGAGCTTCTAGCCTAACTACTTTCGATTTCAGCCTTTAGCACTCTTTCTATTTGACGAGCATACTCAAAGCACATTCAATTAGATCGTCGATGTAAGAATCCATTTAAAATTGCAAAACCTGTTTGTTACGAAAATATATTTTATCAAACAATACATAAATATGTATATTGCAATTTAATTATATAATTATTATTATATACAAAAAAGACATGATTAATGACGGAATTACTTACTAATTTATTCATGCAGTGGCTTCAATTACAATATTTTGTGTTTACACTTTTTGTCCACTCAGCACAAACTTTCTATTGAACACTGGCAACACTGAAATATCTGCCCACCTGCTATTGTTAGTTATATTTCCGCTTTTAAAATTTAACTATACAAATTTATAATTCGATTGAAGATACGTTATGTGAAGGCAACGCACGTACGCGCGCGTTTTCCCGTACTGGCTGTATTGACTGCGCTCGCGCACCGCAGTCAGTGAAACTTTAGAAAAGGCCTGTCGTCCCCTCCATTCTCTGTGGTTGTAGTTACATTAAAAATGTGATTTACTGTTATCTTTATAAGCTTTGATTATTAATTTTAATTATAAAATTTTGCAAGTACATTGAAATTAAGACAGTTTACAAGTCCGCGTTTCCCCCTTGGTGATCAACCACGAAAATAAAATACCGGGTTAGAACATTGTTTATAATCATATTGGTATGTAGCTGTCAAAGGATAATCTAGTCAATCTTTACTTAAACACACCAGGAATGAGAAAACTTTAGAACGGTCATACAAAAGTATTAAAACTTTTGAAGAAAAAAAAACATGGAAATATCAACTTTATCAAATTACAAATTATATCATGATCATTTTACTTCCTTCCATGGGTTAGATGTTAATGTATAATACTGATGTTTTTCTTCGTCTTCTCCCTTAATGACCTCAGATGTCTAATGAAGACAATTCTGCCAATGTCCAGTATTAGGGTAACGGTCCAACAAGAAATTACCTAATTTCTCCCCCCTCATATCAAATATTATTTTATGTATTATTTTTTCTGTTTTACTAAGCAATAAATAAATCAAAAAGATTCTCGACCTTCCTTCCTTACTGATGTTATTAATAATGATCTAAAACTATATCAATCACATCTTCCTAATTCGATATAAGGATGCGAATTCTATGTATCTTTGTTCTTATTACTCATACAATAGATTTCACCCGCTCATATTTAGCGCCGAGATTTCCCTCTACGTCATAATAGAGTTAAGTAACTTAGAACGTGTTATACATACCTATTGATTTCATAATATGCATTGAACCGCGTAGCTCCTGGTGAATGTAGGTAACTAGCCGGCATTCGGCTGCCATAAGTACAGGACTTACCCTTTAGTGTTACGATATATTATAGAAAAATAAATAACCAAGTTGAACCAAGAAATGTGTTTGAGCAGATTTTAATTTATATACAGTAATTGATATTTATTATAATGAAAAAAAAAGACCTATGAATTGTATGGGGGTAAAGAATTTACGCGGATTCGAAGGCTTTTCAAACATCGTGGAGCCCCTGATGACTGCAAAGTTTGTGAGTTTCTTAAAGGAAGGACTTCATAATGAATGGTGACCCTAATCGCAGTCGTGGGTGTGGGTGCACCGAGCGTCTGTGGTTGCAGCGGCTGTTCCGGCCTGCATCATTATGTAATAACTTTCACCATACCCTCACCACACGCCTCTTACATGTGCCTGCTAATGGTAACTCAAATAAACATAAATGACGCATTTGTGCTGTTAAAGCTGACGATTTGACACTATATTTGAAATTGTAACCCACATTACAGTATACAGGATTGATGTCCATACAGCCTACTCTTCAATAATATTTAAAATATTACCCAGCTTATTTAAAAAACAAAAATTTTAAAAGTGGCGGATTGGGAGAAATATTAAAAAGAAGTTTTTAATATTTTGAAATATTTGTCCATTCTCGCGCACTTTAAATGAATAATTATTATGAAACACTATACGAAATTCAAAAAATCAAAGATTGTAAATTATACCAAAAAGTAAACCAAAGTAAAAGTTCGCCATTTGACTCCATTGAACAATTGCTTACGAAAGAACCTGAGAAGAAAAGCTTTTGGAGCTTAAATAAAACTTCTTCAGTGTTTAAAAATGCTCCGGATTTATCAAAGCTCTTTAAGGAATATGTTAAAAACTATTCCAAAATTTTTAAAAAGGTATGCAACTTAGCAAAATCTATTTACATAAGAAATAAAATAGAAAAATCTGAAAATAAAATAAAAGCTACTTGGACATTAATCAATAAAGAAAGTGGCAAAACAAAAAATAAAATAAATGGTTACAAGCTTACAATAGATGGAGTCAAAATAACGGGTGACCAAGAAGTGGCTGAGGAGTTTCAGCGTTTCTTCTCCAATATTGCTGCTGAAACAACCAAACATTTGTCTTCCTCTGTTGATCTAGTCGCATCGTTAATGGGGAATAATGTAAAACCACCAACATCTGTATTCAATTTTGAAAAAGTTGATGCGAGTTCTATTATTGCAGCCTTTAAATCTCTTTGCAAGAAATCAACCGAGGACCTCTGGGGAATATCAGTCAAAGTAATTGGTAACATTATACACACTTCAGCCCCATTCTTAGCTACTATCTTCAACAATAGTATTGGTCACGGCATTTTTCCTGACTTAATGAAGGCAAGCAAAGTTATTCCGATATTTAAAAAAGGTGAGGAATCAGACCCTGGTAATTTTCGACCGATATCTGTACTTCCTGCTTTCAGTAAATTATTTGAAAAGATCATTCTAAAGCAACTGATGCAATATTTCGCAAACAATAAAATATTACATAAATCTCAGTTTCAAGGCAAAGGCAAGTTAAAGGCAAATCCACTGCTGACGCCGGAGTTGCATTAATGAAGATCGTGCTTGATGCCTGGGAGGATTTGTCCAAGGCGTTTGACTGTGTCAGGCACGACATTCTAATCAACAAATTACATTATTACGGAATACGAAATGTTGCTCTAGAATTGATGAAATCTTACCTGTCTTATCGAACCCAAAGGGTGGTGGTGAATGGAAAGCTATCATCAGATGGCTCTGTTTGCTCCCTGGCTGTGCCCCAAGGTTCTATTTTAGGTCCTTTCCTGTGATATAGTGTTATTCGCTGATGATACCTCATTGATATTTAAGGTCAAAAGAAATCAGGACGACTATAGTCATATCAATAGTGTATTAACCAATATATCACACTGGTTCAATTCAAATAATTTAAAATTAAATGCAGAGAAAACTAAATGTATTAAATTTTCACTTTTAAATAAAAATGTTACTACAACATCAATAAGGTTAGGTGGCCAATGTTTGGAATTAGTATCTAATGCAACCTTCTTAGGGATCACACTTGACACGAAGTTTCAATGGGGCTCCCATATAATATCTTTGTCTTCTAGATTAAGCTCAGCAGCTTATGCTGTTAAAAGAATTAGGCAATTGACTGACATAGATACTGCCAGATTAGTGTACTTCGCGTATTTTCACTCGTTGATGTCCTATGGAATTTTGTTATGGGGCAACTGTGCTGATGTTAAAACCATCTTCATCTTGC
>JAPWLS010001870.1:0-67289 GCA_028551675.1 Tineola bisselliella | reverse complement strand
GACTATAAGTAAAATTTATTATTTATTATTATCTACGTATTATTTACTATGAGTGAAACTTTTAAGGGGCCCACCTAGTGTGAAATTTTTAAAAAATCGATTTTTTTTGGTTCATTTTTCGATGGGTTATACTTCTAAAAATAACATACTAAAATTTTAAATCGATATCTCAAATAGGTTTTGAGTTACAGCCATTTAAAGAGTAGCCGCTGGGCAGTTAGATAGTTTGTATTTGCTACGGGAAATACATATTGTTTTGTTGTATCGTGCACTTCATAAGTTAGCACGTTTAATTTTATTGAAAATGCGTAAATAATCTCCGTATAATAGACGTCTTGTGACTGTGATGCGTCTTTTAGGCGTCGAAATAAACGGGATAAACTTTTTTTGTGGAATAATGGGTCTAACATGCAAATTTTGTCATCAAACTTTTGCTGGTTGTTTCACAAATTCGCGGACTGCAGCTGAAACAGTATGTAAACTTGGTATGCAACAAGCTGTAAATGAAGAAAAAGAGCTTACATCAAAGGAAGAAAACTCAGAGATAGGCCTGAAAAGCAGACTAGCTGTAAGTATGATTTTAATTCATTTATAACAGTGAAAACGATCATTTTATCTTTAAACGCGTTTTTCTCGAAACAGCATTTTTCGAATTTGCTGCAGTGATTACTCGAAGACGAATGATCCGATCGCTATCAAATTTTTTCTGTATGTTCTGTATATAGTTGTTCATACAATGACCTTCCAGTTTTTTGATTTGATCAAAAATGGAATTTTGGCAGGCCAAAAACGACCAAAATTTTGTGTAAAATTGAAGTTTTTTTAAAAAAACGCTGCCATTTTGCCAATTTTTGATATTTTTTTCGTCCGTAGGTCATTGTACGGACAATATCTTCTAGTTTAACGAGAACATTTTTTTTTAGGTTTCATCCACGGAAAAGGCCGGAATCACTGCAGCAGTGGAGCAACTTTTTTTTTTGGCGCCGTCGAAGATCGCGTGTAACTCGAAACATATTTAATTTTTTTCTTCAAAAATTTTATTATGTATTCTTAAAATATGTATAAATATACCCTTAAAATTTTAAAACAATTGATTCAGTAGTTTTTTTTTTAAAAAAATCCCAAAGATCTCCTTTTTTTAGGTAGGTGTGCCCCTTAAACAGTTATTATTGGTCAAACTTTTTAAAAGATTTTTTCATTTGTGAAATATGGTTTTATTTAATCATTAAATAATATTTCATTTACCATTAAGTTTATCTCACAAAAATTACAAGTTTTCATCGATTGCGTAATTATTTATCTAATAATAGTCAAATATAAAACTGTATAAAAGTTACGATCAGTCATCAGATTAAGATGATGAAGATGATACTTCCACGGATGAGTCAGACAGCCAGAGTGAAAGAGAAAATGATTAATTTTCAAAGATTTTTGTGTAAGTAATAAAAAAAATGCAATTTTAATAAGCGGGACTTTTCACTTTTTAATGATATTGTTAATAACGATTTAAAAATTCGATCAAGTGATTTATATTGACTTGAAATTAATAAATTAGAGAGAACTTGTTTCACACTTTAAACAAACAATCGTCAGTTGGCACGACGCCGGTGGATTCTTCGTCTATCGAGCTGCATAAGATGCAGCGCGCCAGAGGAATCTGGTCAGCACGCTCGACTTTGGAAAGCCGACTGACGATGAATCCACCACGATCAACGTGGCTGACGTTCACTTTCATGCTTGATTAGATATTAATAATCATTCCACAAAATTTCAAGTGAAGATCGATCACTTGAATTTTCCAATTTTCCGACGACTTCAAACCTCTGACTGACGATGATCCCCCCATCGGGAAAGTGGCTGACGAGTATTTTTACGTTTAATCATCAATAATTTACAATATAAACAAATTTTCATTCGCAGATCTATCACTTTTTTTCATAGGTTTCACGACGAGTTTCACAGCCTCCCACGCCCACACCCACCGCTACTGGACTGGCTGACGCGCGAATCCTATATGTTAATGTTGAGAACTACGCATGGTAAAAAAATTGTGTGCAGATCGATCACTAGTCCAAAAGTGACACCACCTCCCGGACCATATGTAAATGTCAAAAGATTTTATATACCATACTTTTAACTCAGGATTTCATCCAATCCGCTCGACTCTATAGAAAAAGATACCGTGGTTATTGTCTGTGACAGAACTAGGGGTGCCGAGCGCTGCGTCAAATCGAAAACTTCAACGAGTCTGTAGGCAGAGGCTTCGCCATTTTGTTAAATTAAATGGCAAATACTGCTTTTGACACTGTATTTTTTTTTCGACGAAGGTTAGTACAATTATTATTTACTGTTTTACAAATTAAGGAGTAACTTACGGTGGAGATTGCGGAGGAACATGGAATATAGATCCAATGTTCATTACGCATTTTTTTACGTAAACGTTGCATTTTTGTCTTAGTATTCAATATTTTTATGTTTATAGGTTTAATAATCAGGTATGGATGATTCTTCAGAAGACGATCTGATTGTTATTGTTGTGAAGGGAGAGAATGAACAGCAACTGGACCCTAGTGAGGTTAAATCAGAGTTATACAGCTCTCATGACGATCAGTTACACGAAATCCATGAAATATTACAAAGTGAATTGAATGGTCTGTATTTCTGTTTAATAACACATCTCTCGTTTTATTTTACGATAGACAAAACAAGTTATCAACAATTATTACAGGTGGTGAATATAATAACATTGAAATAGAGCAGTCTCATAATGAGGATGTGTATAATTATAATGAGCTGCATGTAGCAGAGCAGAATATTTTATCAAGTGACGATGAACCTAGCAATTTTCCGAAGCCACCGGTTAATCGGAGGAAAAGAAGATCTTTTGTCAGGGATCTTTGTAGTACAAACCCGGAATATGAGAAGAATGAACCTGAGCTGGTGGCTGCGTTGGTCACACAATTGCGCTCTGTACAGCGTCCGATGCTGTTTGATGCCTATGAACAGACTGATGAGGGATGCTTTGTGTGAGTAAGACACATACAGTATCTAAGTAGTTACATTTAATCTGACCCTACCAAGAAAATTTTAAAATGTAGCTTTTTAGAATAGTAATTTCATGGTATGTTATCAATAAAGGGCTTATTTTAAAATCAGGTGTAATGATGACCTTCCAGCTGGCTTTTACAGCTTACTAATCAATAGATCTCCACAGACTGCCAACACTAGACCTATGTCATTATCTTGATCACAGTCTAGTGTGACTGAGATGATTGTGTGTTTGTTATATTGCATTAACCCTTAACACTCCAAGCCTTTTTTCTTTTTATTCCACCAGCCCCATGCTAAAATTGCGTTTTTTTAACTTTTAGGGGATTTTTTGTATTTTGTAAATAAAATTGATTTTTTCTTATATGATAAACTTTATTTTATGAGTAATTACAGGATGCTATATTATAATTCTTAATTCTAATCTTTATAATCCCTTTTAAAAATCCCACCTTTTTTAAAATTGTCTGCAAAAAGAAGTATCACACTATGTCGAGTGACACTCGACAGTGGAGTGGAAAGGGTTAAATTTGAAAAGATGATTAATTTACAGTTAAGCAGACTACCTGCAAGTATACTAACATTATATTGTACAGAATCTGATTGGCAGGTTTCTTATGATTTCTTCTCTTCATAGGCCTTTCTGAAATCTCTGTAGATTTTGACTGCACAAAGAAGGGCCTATGTGTAATAAAAGTTTTATATTAATCAATTTTTTTGACATTTCCACAGATGTTCAGTGTGTTCTGTTGAGAAACCTAACATTGTTGATATTGAGAAACATTATTTTTCACAACATGGTCCTAAATACCATATTTGTTTGGCTTGTGGTGCTGGTTTCCGCAGGTAAGATTTGTAAACGTACATCATGAATGACATTCTAAATTAAATTTTTGAAAGCTTTGAATTTTGAAACACTGCAGTCAGTTAGTTTCATCATGATTATCATATCTACTACATATTACCAGATCCTATTAACATAGTCTGAACTAACATTTTGGCAATGATTGCTTTTTTAATTTAAATAATTTCAATATAATTTTCCATCTCATGAAAAAAAAATAATTAATATTTACTCATCTACAATCTACACAAACAAAGTATGCACAATGACAACTTTTAAATCGCTTTAACAAGATAAAACTGAGTTTTTGTAGGTAATCTTTTGTAAATCAACATTGTTTTAACTTCAAACTAGAACACCATGTACAGGGTGGGGCATGGGAACCTCCCATATTTCAAAGAGAATGCTACATCAGATATTAATATATTTGCCAGAAAGGTTACATACTAAAATCGCATACCTAAGACAAAATTGTTTTCCGGTCGGGAACACTAGCAGAAATGTGGGAGGTGTTATAGAGTATTGGGATAAGAAGATAAACTCAAAATAAATATATAGTTTTACATTATCATATTTTATTGTTTATTACAGTAACCTATATCTGTATAAACACGAGAAGCGTTGTCAATCGCCTGACATCAGACACGTGTTGGCGGCCCGCGCCATAGTCCTTGGCAATAGGGCTCGTGCGGGGCGCAAGCCAAAGGGATACCAAAAGCAGACCGTCCCCTGTGGCAAGCCGTTTCTTTGCGACCTCTGTCCTGCAAACTTCGTCGCTAAAGCCTCACTTTTGGCGCACAAACACATGCACCGGGCTGAGAAGCCTTACCAATGTGAGATGTGTCCTCAGGCGTACACTTCCAAATGCGTTTTATATGTGAGTAATGTTATTTTTGTTATAATATAATTGCTTTTCATTCCCCCCTTTCCTTCCAATTTTAGTAATAAAGTATCAACTGTAATAATAGTAATAAATTGCTTTAAGAGTAGGTATTACAAAGCACATACAAAACATGAACTTAGAGCAATTAATGATGTTATCACTAAAAGTAATTTCTTCCATACAACCAATTGCTATAAAAGCAGTGTTAGTAGCAAGTAATGCTAATTAGGATGACATTAGAACAGAAATAAATATTGTTATTTAAGTCATTCACTTATGTTGGTGAAGTCGTGCCTAAACTTGTAGCTTCTCTTAATTGCTTTATTATTTTCTGTTTATGCTTCTCAAAGTGGGCCTTTTGTATTGTACAGTTGTCTCTCCAGTAACGTGTTCTTGATATGTTTCAGAAACACAGATTGACACACAGCGACGCCTCCTTCATGTGTGACCATTGCGGACGCACGTTCAATACTAAGAATAAGATCATATCACACATGTACTCTCATCTACGTAAGTACATTTTGAGAATGTGGTCCGAGTATTTTTCAAGTAGCCAGTAACACTAGGATATGTGACGTTGTCTTTACTGGTTTCTTGTTAGGTCATTGTGAAGATGCTATATTATTTTTTTTTGATAGGAAAAGCATGTTTTAACTTCAACTTTTCAACTTACAAAACAATATATTGATTAACGAGTTTCTTGTGGTCTTCTTCTCGTCATACGCCTTTCCGAAGCCATTATAAATTCTAACGTGAGCGTTCGCTTCAAGCAATTTGTATGGAAAATCGAGCAGTACCACCGCGTGCGGATTTGGAGCTACAATATTTTAGATACTTTTTGTTCATTTTCGAACGTCTCGATCTTTCGTTCATTTGATAGATTGCTGGTGCTCGTTAGTCGTTAGTAAAAATTAATGATCCCGATTGCTAACGGATCCGTTTTACTTGTGACTGCTTGATTCGAAAGCCAGACTAAATTCGTGATAATCCCACTGGTTTCATTTTGGCATATTTTGGCCACAGCTTGGTTCTACTGACAGCTGTGATCTGTCTTGCGCATTGTAAATGATTATTGCATGTTCCAGCGCCGCGTTATCATTGTAAGGAATGTCCAAAGAAGTATTGGTACCGGGGCGCCTTGCTGCTGCACGTGCATGAGGTGCACAGGAACTTGCCGCCGCCCTGTGCATGCAAGTTGTGTCCCAAGAGGTAACTCGATTAGTATTCAGTGAAATGCAGGACTAAATCGCCGGGTTCTATCAACCTGGTAGAATCTACAAAGTCGCAATTTTACAGGAGAGCTATTTAAACTTAATACTGTATAGTTTATGTAAATTGTTCATTGTATTGAGTATGTCAGAAACTATTAATCAAGATGTTAACATGATTTTTTTCATGAGATTGATAATTATATTGTACTTCAACAAAAAATAAACGAAACTTGTCAAAACGTTAGTTTAGTCTCTGTTAATAGGATCCGTCATAGTTTAGTATTGTACGTTATTTTTGTATTTATATAATTATTTTCTTTACCAACTTTAAAAAGTATGTGAAGACTTATAATAATAATAATAATAAATTCTTTATTGTACCAAAAAAATTACAAACGGCGAAATTAATGCCTTAAGGCATTTTCTGCCAGTTAACCTTATGTTCTTTCATGTTGAATAATTTGCTGCCTTTACTAAATTAATAAGTCCCTTTATATGTTAGCGGTTTGATTTTAAACTTAAACGCTATTGTGTGAAGGAATGATAATTAATGAGGCTGTAAGAAATAATATAAATTGTTGTTTTCTAGATTCCGTCGCATATGGTTATTGAAAGACCACATGAGGAAGGTTCACGGCATGGACTTGATGACACGCAGGGTGAGTATACTCGAGATTGAATGCATTTAGAAACTACGCTCAAGTATAGATGTGTGTAGAGTTCAAAACTACAAATTATTATATAAAATAGACCAATCACTCGCTTGAAGAATTGTTGACGTGATTATAATAATCCATTGCAACTGTCTACTGTCACCTGTCATTACGTTCTGTTACACGCATTTATAAGAAATCGTTTCAATCGTTACTTATTAACACTAGATTTACTAGCTTAAATATACCTGTTTTTACCAAAACCAAAAAATGTTTATATTTGTTACAAATATATATAAAATAATATAAAATTCATAAAACTAATTCTTCTGTTATAAATTAAAGAAGATTAGAAGAATTTAAAAAAATGTTACACGCAGTAGGAATTTTAATTTGATCTTGCAAGACCAGTCATTTTGACTGCTCTGGTAAATCTAGTGTTAATATATAAGTAACAAAAAGTAGAAAAATGCAAATTAATGCTTATTTTGATTGCTGTCTAATGGTTGTCGTGTTTGAAGATTTATTATTTATTAGTAAATAATTTTTACTGATGTAAATGATGTAATGATCACAGAACAAACTATGCTCGAATCTATCTATATATCTCTGAATACGGGAGTAATGATAACTTCTATTTTTTACGTATGTCATTTGATAAAAATATAAGCGAAAGTGTAACACCCGTGAAGTCACCTTTTTGGGGCCGGATGTAGGCACCACGGAGGTGACTGCCACACCCAGATGACTGTCCTCCACTCATCACATGTTCACGTTTCAGATGTTCTTCAAACAATTCTCGCAAATGACAGAAACACGAATAGAGAACGCGAAAGTCGTTCTCCGCTCCGAAGTGCCATCGTTGTATTTAACAGACTTAAAGCAGGATAGTGAAAGTGGTAAGAAAGAACTTCGGAATGCTAGTAAAAAAGTTAGAAAGAAGAAAAAGGTGGAAAGAAATGTCAAGTATGATTCGTTGCCAACTTTGACGGAGGAAGTACAGCCTGGTGGTGGAGTCGTCGCGATCAAAGAAGAGGCGAATTCGAGTATAAAGGTGGTGATATTGGACGACAGTGAAATTGATTATGGGACGCTGAGTCTGCAATATCAACTAAGCGACTACGCCAGTAAAGGACGAGACATAATTATGGTGGAAAATGGAAATATTAAGGATTTAACCGATGAGGAATATAAGGAAACTCTGGAGAGATTAAATATTACTTGAGAATCTATCGACTTTGTTAAGTCTCGCTATTTATTATGAAGTATTGGAGTTGGAAATGTAATAATTGATGTAAAATTATGCATAAAATTAACTTTAAGGTAAAATAAATGTACGCTTTATCATGGAAAAATTGTTTTATTACGCACTTATTATTTCAACCAAAATGTTTTAATTAAATAATGTATAGCATAACTATTAAATGTACACACGATAAAATATACCACATTTTTTTACAATCTAAATTATCTGTTTTTTAATTGGAAGAATTACTTATTCTCTAAATAACGCTATGGAGATCGTTTTCATATAAATATAAGATTGAATGAAAGCGCCGTTTCGTGTCAACGATCTGAACTAGAAAAATAAAGTTTGACATTTTAACATTGAGTAGGCAGTGCTGTTAGACTTTAGCTTGTCAATTCTTCAAATTAAAAAACAGTACACAGCAAGTTACAATACAAAAATATTAAGCAGTGTCTTTGGAAACAACTACTGGGATAATTTGTACAAACATTAAAAAAAATGCACCAATAAAATTTACGTAATTATTGCGGTCGACACATTGAGACCGCACTCGACATCCCATCGCAGAATTGCACAAAAAGAGACACCCGCCATTTGCGGTATAGACGACTACATTATTTTTCAAAAAAGGCGGTTTATGATAAACGAGTAGAAAATTATATTTCTCTTATGTAAAAATTGATGGAATCGGTGCATGTTTAACATCTAGAAAGCGTCTATGGAACCCTTCCCTCGCTCCGTGCTAATCGACTTCATTGCTCTCCAATACTGATCATATCTTCCTCAACAAATGGTCCAAAAATATCTAACAGCTTCCCTAAACGAGTAGAAAAATACTTTTTAATTCCGCCAAACGTTCTTTGGGTCTATTCAGTCAATTTACATATCATTTAAATTCATATAAATAACCATCTTATTTTACCAAATTACCCACAAAAATACATACTGATATAATATTACTGAATAGAGACAAAGATTCTATATAATTTCCTTAAGCTTTTCATTTATATTAAAATATCATTACTTTTATAATATTGTTACAATGTAACCCCCCCCTTTCCCCGCTTACTACCACGTCCGACACGTTACTCGAATATAATTTGCGATTTAGACCGACAAATATCTAAAACTGCAAATTTTATTCAAATAACCCACGCAAATAGCTGCCAATTTTCTTCACGATGGGGTTATGGCGGTGCCTCGGTTACATAATATTGTCATACTTACGAACATATATTTTCTACTATATATTAAAACCTTAATTAGACATAAATTTGCGATTAGTTAATACGATTAATTTAATAAAAAATGTTATTTTAGTGAAGACATATTTCTTACATAGCGCATGACGTACGTAATCGCTTGTCAAGTCCGTCACAGACCATGTGTTTTCCATAGTGATCTATTATCTGTGATGAGCTTTAAGATAAAACCTTTTAGAATTGAATACCATACAACAATCATCTGACTAATATTAACGTAACACAATTCTAAAAGGTCTTATCTTAATACAAGTTAAATTACTAGAAAAGCTACAAAACGACTGTTCTAAAAAGGCATCAAACTATAAACAAACGCCAGTCATCGACTTCCTTTTGTTTTAAGATTGTCCTCAGTATATTGTCTCTGGTCAACATGGCCACAACTTGAAACAGTCAGATCGAAGCTGCATTCAGTACACTGTATCCATTCGGTCAGCATCACTCACACAAGCGAATCCACACTACAAAGTAGCAATCTAAATCATTGTAAATACTTAAATGTAACTTCAATCGTCAATATTACGACACCAGAGGTTATAATTCCTTACACAAACTAGTAAATAAATCAGTTACATGTATGTATTTTATTAAATACAATAACAAAGAAATAAATGTGCGTTCTTTTTTCATTAAAGAATCTTAATATTACTTTATAACTCTGGCAACACTGATGAATATGCTCATATCAGTTTTTTATTATTACTAATGGCAGTTATCAACTTTCTGGTATAACATGTGATCGTGACAGTTGCGGCGAAATACATTCAGTTATTCACGACACCAAAACGGCCGAGGAAATTAACATCCGTATTCGAAAACCACGCGCGAGCATAGATTCACTGAGTAGAGTTCAAAACTTCAAACGTCACTCAGCCGTTCGAAACAAAATAGACCAATCACACGCTTGAATCATTATTGGCGTGATTTTTGACCAATTGTAATAAACCATTGTAACAGTTTACTGTCATTACGTTCTGTTACACGCTTAAGAAATCGTTTCAATCGTTACTTATTGAAATATAAATAACAAAGAAAGAAATGCAAATTAATGTTTAACACGTTAATCGCCACGATAATATTAAAAAAAAAAAAATTCACATGGGCCATGGTAACTTTATTAGATTATTTAGTTAAAAATGTATTTTTTCAACTGAAACAATATATATACCATTATATAACTATGTTTATTTCATTTTATTATTTGTAGTAAGTTTGTATTTTCAGGTTTTGTTCCTGATAGGCCAAGCTTTCGAAACATAATGCAAATGTATCGTTTGCGTCGGACATCTGTGATTGACGTGGCCTTCTACCAAATCGCGTACGTCAGACATATATGTCTGACATGGCTCATGTAGAACTTCTTAGCGTCAGACACATATGACTGACATGGCGATTAACGTGTTAAACATACATGCCAAAAATGCCATGTTTAAAGATTTATTATCTGATTGTTAATTTAAGTACAGATTATACACTCAAGTAACAATCAGATAATGACAGTTCAAGCCACCCTCGAGCGTCGTTTCTGAATACGTATCTTAATGTCAAACTTGTGGCATCGGACACAAGTTTTAGAGCCGTCCACGAAAGCGTTCGTTTCGTTATCGCTTTTTATTTGCGTTTCGTTTCCACATTAACTTGTATTCTATAACTCGAGATCTTAATTATTCACAGATCATTCCAACACCCGCGGCGTTCCACACGAAGCTCATGCGTACTTATCAATAAAAGGAGGTACCAGCACAAAGTAACACACGCTATGCCTGCTCTTGCAAATTCAATTGTAATAACAAATGAATAACAAAACCTATTGTATTCACTTTAGAATGCTTCGTTCCTAGACTTAATGACTACCTAAAATTATGCAATTAGTAAGTAATAACCACAGTTTGCTTGTAACAAGATACTTGTGTCAAACTAAAAAATCGTTCTCGTATTGAACAAAAAAAAAAGTTTACTAACGACTAGGTTAAAAAAAAAATTGGTAGGAACAACATCTACTATGAGCAAAAACGAATACTCGAGAACAAAAAAATTTAAACCAAGAACGTTTTTCTTGTTTTTTTTTTTTAAATAACTTTACTAACATACTTATCACAGGTTAAAGGGACAAGAGAAAATATTAGTGTTCTCTTATAGATACAAATTTTATTATAAAAAAAAGAAACTTACGAATTACATAGCACATAGCCTCAATGGGCGCAGTGTTGCCACAAACGCAAGCCTCATATAGTTCTAAATATAAAAATGACAATTCGAATAAATCAAAAATTTAAATTAACCTCACGAACAAAACTATCCTATTAAATTATATTAAAAAATAATAAAATAAACTAAGATTAAAAACTGTCATTTTTATATTTAGAACACCGTCATTTGCGCGGTAAGAATTCGCGCGCAAACTTTAACAGTGACATTTTTAAACTATAAGGCCGCGTTCATTCGTCAAAATTAGTATTACAAGTTCGTTTTTTTTTTATTAGTACAATTAACCATTTCGGTCGTTTGAGATCGATTACTTAAATAATAAAACACTGCTTCCTTTTTAAGCGACGAAGCAATACAACGATAGATCACTTAAAGCGCTCAATAGTTCCAAGTCTTTCATTTCGTAGCCCCAAATTACAAAACCAATCAGTGACATTACAAAAATAATAATACAAAGAAATTGTTAAAGAAATTAAGCCACCAATAACGCTTAATACTTATTAAAAAATACATTAATACCCGTCTCCAGTTCAATGTATTTTTATTGAAAGAACAAAAACTTTTAAACTAACTAAATTTTTTGATAGAAAACTAAAAACATAATAATCTTATTGTCATAAATTGTCAAGTTGTATGGTGCGTAAGATCTAGACAAGAGAATATCTAAGGCTGTCCCTCTCTCTCCGACGTAACCGCCATAAGTTCGTCACACTCACAAATCACATCACTAGTCCCATCCGTTTTCTTTCACCATATGAGCCAGTTCAATTATGAACTTGCCCTCCTTGTATTTCTGACTTGACTCAAAGGCATGCTCCTGAAACAGAAAAACAATTGAGATCAGTTTCAATAAATCTAAAAATCGCAATTTAAATCGCGATTTAAAGTTGTTATAGTGCATAGTTTATTTGTGTAGATTCTACATTGTTGTATTGAGTATTTTAAAAATCATTGAGATGAGTCCAAATATGGAATATTCTGGCGATGATATACCAAAATTACACACTGGGCTAATTAACAAGTTGTATAAACGATGAATTCGTAATATTAATTCATAAACGTTACTATTATAGTATTAGTTGAGCTGTTAAAAAGACTTTTCATTCATACAACTATCATTTTGACAGCTCAACCAATGCTTGCGTTCGATTTTCAAATGGATACAGTTTTTGTACGTGTCGTGAAAGGGGAAGGAGATATCGGCATCCCTTTCACACATGCCTCAAATTCAACACGATAAGAATATAGTTATCCCTTTCTAATTATTGTTTCTTTCAGTCCAAAATCCAATCTGTATCCACTTGAAGATTGTTGCTTATACCACTGATAATAATGTACTTACATATTTCCAGCCCAACATTGTTTTGCAACATTCGCAGTATATGTCTGCGACAGCGTGCAATCCGGTCAATAACACGCGCTCCTCTGCCGGGCCACAGCCGACGTTCACACTGAAAACAAACAATACATCTATTAGTCTATGAATTGTCATCTACGCTTTACTCATATCGCGTAAAGCTATTATTAACCAAGTTTTTCTATCTCAAAATAAGAATACTTACACGGAGTTAAAGAGGTAAGCACGCCCCTGACTCCCTTGAAACGACTGAAACACAAAAATTCACACTAAATACGAGATAATTTAAATTTATAATACTTAGAAATTAATGAACACGCTTTTGTGGTATCCCCTTCAGGACCCGTTTGACATTAATATTGTAAAGCAGCCATTCTCAAAGTGTGTTCTGCGGAACCCTAAGGCTAAAATACTGCAAAAAATACCTACCAAAGGGAGATTATAAGGTTACATCTAAATATTCCAACTAAATATTACATTGCAATATGATTATTCATAAATACATATAAATCAGTTTTTTATAATTATATTAAGGCTTTTTCCTTCGCCAAAAAAGGTTGAGAACCGCTGTTGTAAAGTATTGATTGAAAAACAAATAAATGATAAAAACCTTCGAGATGAGCTCGTCATGGCTGGCTAAGTGCGCGCGGCAGTGGATGCAGGAGTATGTCCGGTGCGCTGGCGGCAGGTAGGCCTGGAATGTTTTGACCGGTGTCCGCGTGGCCTGCGCCTGGCCTGCGCCCCCACCACGGTTAGCGTCGCGCATGAGTGCCTGCTAGCTACCAACACAACGTCCTTCCTCAGACTACATACGAACAACGAGCAAATGTCTATCTAGTTTTGTCTTTAAGAAATGAACAATCATTGCCGAGACAAAATTAAAAATATAACTGTCAAAGTTTTACCGCGCGAAAAGTGATGTACAATATTTTTAATTGATTAATTAGATAAATAAATAACGATAAGATAAGTTTTGTTGTAGTTTGTAGACGAAGGAAGCTAGCTTGCCACGTGATCACTTCTGTATTCATATTAAATGTTTATTGATTGATTGCTAGAGATTATCGTTTATCAAAATGTATAGTTTACAATACGAACGAAATATGCAATAAAAAAAAAACAAAATAAACAAAAGCATTATAAAAAAGTAAATAATGTACAGCGTTAATGTGTTTTATTTTTGGAAGTGTCCGTAAAGGGTAAAATTTGAGTTGATAAACGATGATATCCAGCAGATTGGGACCTTTTTGAGCAAACAAAATTAGATTAGATCATTTTTTTGTTCGCGGGCCAACGTCCCCCGCCATGAGTAAGTAAGAAGTGGGCGCGTGGCTTTATTCTAAGCACTCATGCGTTCAAAAAATACTATTTCCTACTTTATCAAGTTTAGTATACTGAAGGATAATTATCAATTTATCATCATCATATTAATAAATCAATTTATAGCAACAATTACTATAGAACGTGTTTTTTTTTATGGTGATATATGGCCAAAAGACAGACCTGCCTGCCGCGAGCAGCACGCGCCTGCCGCCCACATGTGCCGGTCACCGGCCGCGCCTCGCCTCCGCCCGCCCCACCGCCCTATCACCGACACCCGCCACCCTCTGAAAATTAAAGAAAATACCATATTGACTGTTGCTGTAAACTAAGAAATAATGTCTAGTCAAAATATATATATGTAGCAATTTTGATTATTTCTGAAATTCCAAACTGAACTTAAAATAAACACTACCTTCGTTATAAAGAGAAATTTAAGTAAAATTATTCACATATATTTTCTATTTTATTTATTATAGAAATAAAACACTAAAATTTGACGGCATTACGTATTTTGAAAGGACATTGTGACAGTTTTTATTCGTTTAAAAAACTCAAAAAGCAACTCAAAAGAATAATAGTATCTCGAAGCCATTAATTTTAGGAGCCTAATATTCTGTGTAAAAAGTGTTTAATTATAGATATTTGTGCACAGTATTTCGTTGGAGTGCCACAAGTTGATCAACTCGAGTGATCGCGCTCTACGGTGCGGCAAGGCCGTAACGCATCGTCCGTTTGTCGTGCATTCACATTCCTAGGCCGAGGAACTTCACGCATCACAACACATATCAATTGCTAAAAACACCACCGCGGCTAATTTCTAGAATTATGTAGGTTTCTAAGGTAGCTATAATACAAAAATGAAAAACGACTAAAAGTTACCGAATGCGATCGGATAATCGACTGTTGCGAGGTGATAGGGAATCCAAACCACATTATTTTAGTGTAGGAATAGTGAATTAAAGATATGCCGGACACCTGTCTTTATTTTTTGCCAATTTTAATTTTGCTAATGATAATGAAATAACAGTATTATAGATTGGTCTGCTACACTTTGGGAACCATTTAGGAATATTTATCTAATAGTAATGTGGGTAAACTCTTGCTGAATCGTTTAATATTACAACAAAAAAGATCTACGGTCGAGCAATGAGTGTTAAAACTCTTTGCCGCCTGAACAAACTTATACTCAATAAGCCGCTACATTGTAGTGAACCTAAAATGGATTCCCGACTGCAATAGTCGCCTCCGTGATGTCCAACTTGAGACAGCTGATCCAGAAACGCGACCAGTATAATCCGGTTAAACAGGAAAGTTATTTGCACAAAAACAAATAGTAAATCACCACATCCGCAAAAACGTGTTTATTTTTACAAAATGTTGCCCCGAACGTTGCTGAAAATAGATTCATTCAGCGCGAAGTCTAGAAATAGACAGCAATAAACACTACTTTGGGATAAACATATCAATAATTACCGCTTAGATATTTCCTCGTTTTTGAAACACTATAAAAACGAGACAGTCTATAATAAAAAATAATGCTTTATCTATACTAATATATAAAAAGAAAACATTTGATTGCTTGTTTGTATGTATTGAATAGGCTCAAAAACTACTGGATTAATTTGAAAAAAAAATTATCATTAAAATCCTACATTATCCCTGATGAACATAGACTATAGAATATTTTCAAAAACGTTAGGGATGCATATGAAAACTTCAATAATGTAACCCGAAGTGCGAAAAAAACTCATTATATTACGTACGCTGCGGAAATTATTGACAATAGAGCAAAGTGATGTACTACAGTTTTATAGAGGACATCAATATCTACAAAAAAGTCAGCAACACCATATGTCTAACTATTACACTTATGTCACAATTCATTTATATCTTCATTACTACGCGAACGAAGTCGCTGGCAACAGGTAGTTCTTTATAAATCAAGACCAACCTAGACATTCGCCACCTCAAGCCGGTACAGTGGCGACGACTGTTGCACTCACATCTATCAGGAACAGGCAAAATATGATCAGGCTACTATAAAAACAAATTATATATATATATATATATATATATATATATATATATATATATATATATATATATATATAGGTATATATAGCCCCGAGTCCCAAAAATAATAGAACGTAGTTAGGACACGTGATGTGTTACGCCGAACGTCGACATCAAAATACATTAAGATATGTACTTACATATATATATATATATATATATATATATATATGTATTTGCTTCACACTAAAATGTTCAAGGAATTTAATATTATTGTTATAATAATTGTACGCGTTTCTCTTCTTAAATATAATTTTTAATTAAGAGCATCCTTTTAAATTGTAGAGTTGTATATAGCGATCCGACTGGATCATCTTATTTTACTACGCAGAAAGTTATCCGCTTCTTAACCGCCGAATGTGCGATTACAAATAGAAGCTCGATTCGGTGGACCTTTATGACGCAATGCACAGGTTTATTATTCTAGTAGGTAATATTATTTTAAGGCAAAATTATAAAACATTACTTCTAACCTTTAACTACTGAGATGGGGATCTCTCATGTTTTGAGAAAATAAAATTTTTGAATTACTCAAATTAGTTAATTTATTGACTTTTTAAAATAAATTTATTTATTCTTGCTGATTTATGATCATATGTGATTTCTTCCAAAAAAATCCTAAGTGTTTTCTAAACTTTAAAATGATAGTTAATTATATACAAATAAATTATTTAAAAAATATTTAATTCAGATACATCCACTCACACTAAATATTAAACACTAAACCCTTAAGATTTTTAAATACAAGCACATATAGATACGGGACTCAGAGACCCCCCACGTCAGTGTTTTCGTGAAATTAAATCCACCTCAATAGCTAATGGTTAAAATAAATAAATAAATAAATAATGTTACAGGGTTAACTATTGTTTTAATGGTTTATTGTATTTTACTATTTCTTTTTTCGACTTTAATAGGATTATAAGCTTATATTTGTTTTATACTTATATAATACTAGCGGTCCGGTACGTGCTTCGCTACGTATAAAGTGAAATATTAAAAAAAAATTAATTGGAACAATAACAATAAACAACATGATTGACATAAAAAGTTTCAATTACTGTCAACACTGAAAATATTTTTAATTTGACAGCACAATCCGCCATTTATTGAATTAATTAGCTACAAAAAATGTGATAAATGAAGAACCGCTCTACCGATTTTGTGCAAACTTCACATAAACCATCTACTAAATAGTCCGAACAAAGCCTAAACATTTGGTTTGGATAGGTGAGCCCGTTCTTGAGTTATAAAATTACAACGAAAATTGCCACTTATTTTTATATATATAGATGTATTTTTTGTATTATTTAGCTTGTAATCTGTAGTCTTTCCTATTTCTTAAAATAAAATACAATAACTGATAGTTCATTAAGCTAATAAAAGCAAACTAAATGCGGATGACCTAAATCCGGTTACTAAGCATTAGTTAGTCGTGATTGTGTATATTCACATAAATAAAACAAAGGTAGATTCAATACATTAAATGATTAAAAAGACTTATATCGCCGGGTCTTATTGACAATATTCGAAGCTAACATTCAGTTTCTTCAAAATATTTTCATTTCTAGAGTAACACTAGATTTACCAGCTTAAATATACCTATTTCTACCAAAACCAAAAAAGTATATATTTATTACAAATATATATAAAATAATATAAAATTCATAAAACTAATTCTTCTGTTATAAATTAAAGAAGATTAGAAGAATTAAAGAAAATGTTACACGCAGTAGGAATTTTAATTTGATCTTGCGTGACCAGTCATTTTGACTGGTCTGGTAAATCTAGTGTTAAAAAAAAATTTCAAAGTTTCTGGTGCTGCGCGATTACGGGTGCGTTATTTGCGGGATTGGAAAGAAGCATGCACACGACCTTTCGCGTCATAATTAACGTCATAAAAACTTCTATCAACATTCAGTTTTTTAAATTTAGTATATATTATATTTTGTAGTTGATAGATTTTTTTTTCGGTATTGTTTCTGTATCCTGTGATAAATAGACAGTGTAATTTGATTTCATGCGAATAGTAAAAATAAATAGGGAGTTATGTTGATTAATTCTATTGTTGTTCAATTTGCCTTATACATATTAACATTTTCTATATTGAAAATTCCTAGTCCCGTAAATACCGAGATTGAACACAGGCTGCGGGATTGGAAGCCCTAACAACAACGAAGAAACTACATAAACAAACTACGCATTAAAATTGCGATTTTGTAGATCCTACCATGTTAAAAGGACCCGATGGTATATCCTGTGTAAAAACCTAATAAAAATATCCGTTACTATTGTTAAAAATTTATAAATAAAATGTATATGTATATGTTTCGCATGTCACGTAGCCCAGAACGGTGGTCACGCGCACTATATGCCGTTTCATGAATCACAATGATTCCCTTATAAATATGCAATAAGATTGATTTTTCCTTTTAATTGCATATATTGTTTTTAGTTTGTCCTATTTTTGAATTGATTACGTATTCAGACACAGTGCTTTAGTCTAATTGAAACGAAATCTCAATTAGAGAAGAGACCAGAAAGCCACATATAAAACTGAAAGTAGACACACAATAATATTATCATTAAAAATAATTTATAAAAAGACGATTGTTAACGTAAATCAGATCAAATAAAATTGTGAAGAAAACAGTGGGCTTTTCTTAGCGCGAACTCAATATCTGCAATATTATAAATTTGTTTTTATTATTATTATTTATTTTTCTATATACAAGTTACATCATTACCACATACGTCTCCCAAATTCCATTAAGTTCGCCTTTTGTCCAATTATTTTATACAATAAAAAAAAATTATTATTATTAAATAATATCCATACGCAACAAAATAAAGTCAAGCTCCGGGCTAGCCGGATCAAGCTTTGGTGGAAGCAAATATACCTAAATTTAAAATTAATTATATTCAATTTGGGCTTCGAACTATATATATGTATTTTTATGTTATTGTATAGTTAATGTTATTGATAGGATTAGTCTGCAGTTGTATTTGGAACTGTTGTAGTAACGGGTTATAATTTATAATAAAACGACGTCTACTCTCGGTAATCTCCTTTGTTTTATTGACTTTTACAACTCGTGTACCGACGCGCCCTCAGCGAACGGCAATACACGACCACACTTTAAAATCGTACACAACAGAACTGATGACCGTTCATATATTCACGACGAGTTGAGGTGAGATTTTAAAATATTCCCCACACATAGATAGCGAGCAATACCTATGATATGGGATGAATACCTTATTAAGAGATGATTATTATATGAAGGTCGCGAGGACACTCAACGTTGTTCAATTGTTTTTCAGCCGAACACTCAGACGCTACTCAGAAACAGGAATAGTGTTGTGCTATTATCGACTTGCTGTATCGATAAATGCTTTTAATTATAGTACGAATAAACATAACAGATTTGATATACTAGTATCAAAGCTTTAGTCGCGAATGGACTATCGAGTATTTTTATGATTTGTTATTGACAGATCAGTGGGCTTATCACGAATTTTAGTCTGGCTTTCGAACCGTATTCGCTTCAAGCGATTTGTATGGAAATTTGAGCAGCGCCACCGCGTGCGGATTTGGAACTACAATATTTTAGATACTTTTTGTTAATTTTCGAACGTCTCGATCTTTCGTTCATTTAACAGATTGCTGGTGCTCGTTAGTCGTTAGTAAAAATTCATGATCCCGATTGCTAACGGATCCGTTTTACTTGTGACAGCTCGATTCGAAAGCCAAACTAAATTCGTGATAAGCCCACAGACTAAAGAATAATGTAGTACTATGGTCTTACGTGGCTATAATGCAATCTATAATAGGGGATCGTAGCCCAGTATAGGCATTTAAAGAAAACCGTGCGTCACAATTACCAGCTAGTGGGTTCAACTACTATTATATTTTTAATACATGATTTTAAATATATGATAAACAAGGTCGTTCTAGAAGATCGTCTATTATTAGACGGACTAAAATAAACTAGCCATTGCTCTTTGGCAATGATACCAAAACGGTTATGCATTTTAATCAACTTTTATAATTTTACATATTTTCTAGTAATTTACATATACTAAAGGGGGTATTGGGAATAAAGTTGTCACTCAACAATATTGGCCCAGTGGACCAGTGTTTACAAACATAAACTAAATAACAATTTTTAAATCTAGTTTTTATTTACGGTTTACTATCGCATTCACTTTATAATTTCAATTTGACATTTAGAAAACTGTATGCGTGAAAAACGTGAGACAACACTATATTTATTATTTACGACACCCTGTAAATGACACACAAACTATTACTATATAAAACTATTGACAAAATATTAAAAATGTTATAAATCGATTACATTGTTATAACACGCAATTAAATGAAGTTAATAGGTACATTAATAGTTTAGTAAATTTAAAGATACATAGTCACAGATAATTAATCAACCAAAGTAATAAAAATCAATTGACCCGTGGGCCGGGCTCGGTGGACAAAAAACATCAACAGTTCAACAGAAGAGATAAAGAAAACAGCTGATAAAAGCACAATAGCCCCACCACTTATGCAACTAGATAACAGCGCCTGCGCATTTAGACGAACACAAGCAACTATGACTGCTAACACGCACACCTAAAGCCGATAATTGTGAAGCAATATGCCAAGAATCATGCACAGCTGTACGCATTTACATAATGTGACCAAGGCATAAGATTGCATGTGTCGTAAATCGTAGCATAAAATCAACCTAAACCGATAGTATTAAAGGTTATTATCCCAAGGTTGCTTATTGGTAGTTGAGGCGTTTCGATTCAAAAAATGCAGTTCAAGAGTTGATCTCGTGAAATGACTTCCGTAGTGATTCCACAACTATTGACTAGGTTTTATAATAATTACAATTACTAAGATAATATTTATAAAGGCCTACATATATTATTAACGTCATCAGAATATTTAGAGAAAGTTATATGAACGCTTATTTACATATAAATTCAAAGACTTCATCATTAAGTGTGTGGCGAACGGGGCATACACGAACAACGCAAGCAAATTAAAAAAAAAGGTGTGTGTGCGATTCATACACGATAGAAGTGAAACTTCAGTAAATCGAGAAAAGAATGAGATGAATATATATACCAAGGGTAGGATAATTACAAAGTTTATTCGTTTAAAAATGAAAGTATTTTGATTAATTTTAAAAGATATTTTATTTAACATAATTACATAATTTATTGCTCAAGTTCCATATTTTAACTTTATTTTCATTTTTTTTTAGTGGGGTGCCTTCGGAGCCGGCCGCGAACGGCCTCTTGACTTTTACATAGATTAGTTTTTTAAAATAGAATACGAAAAAAAAAATTTCGGTTCCTGAAAAAAATCCTGAAAAATTTTTTCAGATCTTGAAAGAGCTTATGATTCTGACCAAGATTGTCGTTTACACGAACTATATCGGACGTTTACTTTCGGAGATACAGCCAATAAGGCGAGCGGCGGACCCCCCCCCCCCCCCCTCACCCTTGCATCAAAAATCGCGATCCACTTAAGGGATATAGTCATAAAGGCGAGCGTCGACCGAAGGTCGGCGCGAGCCGCCGCCGATTTCCCCCCCCCCCCCCTTCCTCCCCTCGACACCCCCTCTCGCCATCCAAAATCATAAAAAAAATCGAATAGGCCTCCAAATTTCGATCAGAATAACCCTTTACGCGGTCGCGCTGACGTCATCGGTTGTCGAGATATCGCAAAAACAAATTTTGAAATTCGCGCGCGAAACGTCAGAACGTGTCGCATTTCCGTTACATCCGCGTCACATCCGGTTTGAAATCACAACGATTCTAAAGAAGTTTCACTTCAAAAATATATAGATACATAAAATCTACACAATTGTGTAATACCTAAACCAAACAACTAGATCTACTTTCGCACACATACATTTCACAAAGAACAAAGGACCTCGCAAAGACCTGCCGCCCGGAGCCTTGCAATGGGTAAGGCCGCCACTGCTTCTGACTGTACCAAACATAGTTATTCATCTACTATTGATTTATTTAATATCTTCGGCAGAGAGAGAGAGAGAAAAAAATTAATTCTCCAAAGATCAACTAATCTTGACATTTTTTTCACAATGTATAACTAAGCGTGTTTACTAATAGCGGATAGTGACTTTGTTTTTTTTTTAACAAAAATAGTAAATCGACTTAGTGGACGTTCGGACCTCAGACATATCGCTGGGTCCTATTAATATGGTAGGAAAAGAAATGAAAATCGTTTATTAGCATAGGCACTAAAGGCGTGCGCTTGCTCATCGTTAGACTCTACCGTGACTTCGGATAGGCGTATGACCACAAGAAACTCGTAGGATCTACAAAATCACAATTTTAAAGCGATTTAAAGTTGTTATTGAGTATAGTTTGTTTGTGTAGATTCTCATTATATTGAGTATCTCAGAAACCTTGAAAAACTGTTTTTAAAAAAAAAACACTGAAATGAAGAATATTTTGAAGCTATTTCAGCAAACACACGAATTTTGCCTAAATATTAGTTTCGAATATGTTAAAACTGCCATTCTGAAAGTGTGTTCAGCGGAACCCTAGGGCTAAAATACTGCAAAAAATACCTACCAAAGAGAGATTATAAGGTTACATCTAAATATTCCAACTAAATATTACGTAATATTACATTGCAATATGATTATTCATAAATACATATAAATCAGTTTTTTATAATTATATTAAGGCTTTTTCCTTCGCTAAAAAAGTTTGAGAACCGCTGTGTTAAAACATCGTTTCTCAAGCGGGGATCGTGTTTATTTTTGAAGGGGGTCGCAGTCTGTTGAAAAATAATAAATACAAACAACATATAGGTACAAAAGATTCATTTATTAAAGGAATAAATTTTAGTGTAGTGTTATAAAACTAAATATTAAGATGTAATGGTGTGGGGGGTCGCAAGACTTTTTACTTAACTTTTGGGCTATATATATATATAACTTTATGGTATATAACATTTATACCCAAAACAAATGCCTAGGTACTTATTTTAGTTTTTAACCTATAAATTAAATTACCTTCGCGTCCACTATGTCACAAAGCGAGTTAAGTTTTAGAAGGTATTGTTTATATATTTTTTTGTTGTTTTCAAAATGCATTACAAATATCGGTCTTATTGCGTTTACTACTAGAATGTGCATCGAAGGTATAGTTTATATCAGCGGTCGGCAACCTTTTGGCAGGCAAGGGCCGCCAGGTGGTAAAATATATATATATATACAGGGTGTCCCAAAACTCAACGATAAGCCGGCACCAGTGGGTGGACCCGTTCTTCACTGCTCGAGGAAAAATAAGAAAAAAAATATATCTAATTTTTTTTTGAAAATACTAAGTAAATTCTGAAAACCTTCGAAAATTGACACCCTATATGATATTTTCAAGTGCCACGACCACAAATTTACAAATATTTCAGATTTTTTTTTGTATCGGCAACCTAAGTAGTACTGCTATCCATTATAACCCTTACAAATTTCAGAATGCCTGTAGTTTTTACACAAAAATGAATCAAATTTCTTTTTTTCCCTAAAATTTTGAAAGATTTTTACCTTCGGTCCACTTTAAGTCATCGTGGTGTAAAAAAAAAGTATGGACACTACTATGGCAAGTTTTTTCAAAAGTTGACGCAACTAACCAAGATTCCTAAGTGGTATAATACTCTAGGAAAACTAGTCACAAAAAAAAATTATGCCTACCATTTCTAAACAAGAATCAAATTTCATAAATTGTTGTTGTTACTAGTGATCACTTTTACTGTGGTCAATAAAACATGTTTTATGTTGCAAATTCTTGGAATTTGAATATAACATTGTGCGTGGCAATTTAAACGTTAGAGAGAGATAGGTAGATACATGTTCATTGTTGAATAACAATAGTGCAGGTAAAGAAATTGCTGTTCTCATCTAAGCTAATCAGTACGCTGTGCTTCTTTGTTTACTGCGGATCGATCCATATTCAATTGACGTGGCTCTCGTATCATGCCTTTACCATACACATCGTTGGAATACGCTAATATGCACCTTGTTTATGGAGAATGCCGATGCAATGCTAACGCTGCTAGCAGACTGTATCGAGAAAGGTACCCGAATGCTCAAAGATATCCGGATTATCGAGTATTTATTAATGTGCATCAAGCATTTTCGGAGGGTCGTTTACCATCTGACAGAAGAAACACTGGAAGACCTAGATTGAAACGCGATGAAGAAGTTCTCAATGAAATAGAATACGATACAACTACCTCGGTACGTGCTATAGAAGCAGCCACGGGAATCCCAAAAAGTTCTGCACATCGAATTTTAAAACATCACAGGCTTCACCCATACCACTACAAGCGTGTGCAGACGTTATTACCGCGGGACTATCCACTCCGGGTCGCATTTTGCCGTGTGATGCTGCAAAAGGACAGGGAAGATCCCCAATTCTTAGATAAAATTTTATGGTCTGATGAAACAACCTGCAAGACAGATGGCTATTTAAATCTTCACAACCTACATAGCTGGAGCAATGAAAATCCTCACCTGATGAGACAAGACAAATCCCAATATCAATTCAAGGTTAACCTATGGACGGGCATATTAAATGGAAAAGTGATTGGGCCATTTGAGCTAGAAGGAAACGTGGATGGTCATAGCTACTTAAACTTTTTACAAAATGACTTGCCAGAATTATTAGACGATGTGCCCATAAATGATCTACAAAACATGTGGCTTCAAAATGATGGTTGCCCAGTCCTGTGCGAGAATACTTAAACCGAGAGTATCCAGGGCATTGGATCGGGCGACTTGGTCCTATCTTATGGCCACCTCGTTCACCCGATCTAAACCCGCTGGACTTCTTTTATTGGGGTTGTCTCAAAACCCATTGCAACATTGGACGAGCTTCGCCAAAAAATCAATCAGGCTACGAATATATACGATATCAATAGTGGAAGATATGCACGGAAAATAAAACGATCTTTTTTAAAACGATGTAGAGCATGTATTAATGTCGGTGGCAAACAATTCGAACATTTACTTTAATAAAATAAATGTAAAATTATTACTATTTGTTTTGATTCAATCAACATTTTTCAGCAACAAAACCTATAACTTCACAGTAAAAGTGATCACTAGTAACAACAACAATTTATGAAATTTGATTCTTGTTTAGAAATGGTAGGCATAATTTTTATTTGTGAGTAGTTTTTCTAGAGTATTATACCACTTAGGAATCTTGGTTAGTTGCGTCAACTTTTGAAAAAACTTGCCATAGTAGTGTCCATACTTTTTTTACACCACGATGACTTAAAGTGGACCGAAGGTAAAAATCTTTCAAAATTTTAGGGAAAAAAAGAAATTTGATTCATTTTTGTGTAAAAACTACAGGCATTCTGAAATTTGTAAGGGTTATAATGAATAGCAGTACTACTTAGGTTGCCGATACAAAAAAAAAATCTGAAATATTTGTAAATTTGTGGTCGTGGCACTTGAAAATATCATATAGGGTGTCAATTTTCGAAGGATTTCAAAATTGATTCTTGTTTAAAAATGACAGGCATATTTTTTTTTTTGTGATTAGTTTTCCTAGAGTATTATACCATTTAGGAATCTTGGTTAGTTGCGTCAACTTTTGAAAAAACTTGCCATAGTAGTGTCCATACTTTTTTTTTACACCACGATGACTTAAAGTGGACCGAAGGTAAAAATCTTTCAAAATTTTAGGGAAAAAAAGAAATTTGATTCATTTTTGTGTAAAAACTACAGGCATTCTGAAATTTGTAAGGGTTATAATGGATAGCAGTACTACTTAGGTTGCCGATACAAAAAAAAAATCTGAAATATTTGTAAATTTGTGGTCGTGGCACTTGAAAATATTATATAGGGTGTCAATTTTCGAAGGTTTTCAGAATTTACTTAGTATTTTCAAAAAAAAATTAGATATATTTTTTTTCTTATTTTTTCTCGAGCAGTGAAGAGCGGGTCCACCCACTGGTGCCGGCTTATCGTTGAGTTTTGGGACATCCTGTATATACCGAGTTCGCTTCAAGTGATTTGTATGGAAATTTGAGCAGCACCACCGCGTGCGGATTTGGAACTACAATATTTTAGATACTTTTTCTTAATTTTCGAACGTCTCGATCTTTCATTCAATTAATAGATTGCTCGTTAGTCGTTAGTAAAAAATCATGATCATGATTGCTAACGGATCCGTTTCACTTGTGGCAGCTCGATTCAAAAGCCAGACTAAATTCGTGATAAGCCCACTGGTCATACGCCTTTCCGAAGCCATTGTAGAGTCTAACGATGAGCAAGCGCACGCCTTTAGTGCCTATCCCAATAAACGATTTTTATTTGATTTCATACTTTAAAGCAGCGGTTCTCAAACTTTTTTGGCGAAGGAAAAAGCCTTAATATAATTATAAAAACTGATTTATATGTATTTATGAATAATCATATTGCAATGTAATATTTACTTGGAATATTTAGATGTAACCTTATAATCTCCCTTTGGTAGAATTTTTTTGCAGTATTTTAGCCCTAGGGTTTCGCGGAACGACTTTGAGAATGGCTGCTTTAAAGTAAAGAGTATTGTTATATGTTATCTATTATATAAATATTAGCTTATATATGTATGTTAAAATTAATAACAAAACATAGAGTATAATTTGCAATTAATCAGAGAAACCATATCGCAAACTTAGGCTATTGATTACATGATTGGCTACTACAATCGGCTTCAAAACTTTCCTTCGACACTTCCAGTTAAACACAACCCTTATGACCTACAAAATAAAGGTAAATTTCAACAAAGAAGTATAACTCAAACAGTGTACATACACAATAAAGGCACGGTGGTTCGTTCGAACGTAATAAATGATTTTTATTTCTAGAAATTAACGCTTGCATTACAATATCCTATCATGTTCTGTTTTACGCTGAAATAAAATTGATAAAACAGAAACAACTATGTATTACAACTTTCAAATGGATACAGATTGGACTTTGAACTGGAAGAAACAATCATTAAAAAGGGATAACTATATTCTTAACGTGTCAAAGTTGAGGCATGTGTGAAAGGGATGCAGATATCTTCTTTGCCGTTCACGACACCGCGATCGTTTCTCTTTCTATAGCTTATATGCCTACAAAAACTGTATCCATTTGAAAATCGCCGTGTTTGTAAACAAGCCCCACATTCTTGACAAAATAAACCACCGACTCGAATAATTTTCTTCAAACATCACGAAAGTTATTTTGTTTATCCTGTGAATTTTTTAAATGCACTAATTTATATAAGAATATAAAACTCAAAGGTGACTGACATAGTGATCTATCAACGCACAGTCCAAACCACTGGACGGATCGGGCTGAAATTTGGCATGCAGGTAGATGTTATGACGTAGGCATCCGCTAAGAAAGGATTTTGATCAATTCCACCCCTAAGGGGATAAAATAGGGGATGAAAGTTTGTATAAATCTTCTCAGATTTTCGACTGATTGAACTGAAATTAAAGATTGGAGCTACTATGATGAAGACGTCCGCTTAAATAGGATGTATTAGTTTGAACCTATCAGTACCTAATGGAACGAACCTAATTAATAATAATACTTCTTAACGCGAGCGAAGCCGCTGGCAAAAGCTAGTTTAAGAATAATTGTGTATTTTTTGTTTACTTTTCACCATGCAATAAAATAATTTTTATTAAAAAATAATAATCGAAAGTGCACTCTTGCATAATGCTCTCCCACAAAGAAATTCCATTGAATTCTAATTATAACAATATGCAGGTGTCTGAGAGACCCCCCGCGTTATGCTTCAATCATTTCTTTACGCTAGATGACATATATAAACATTATTTACTACGGTGACTATACACATTGTAATAAAGAGCGCGGTCCATAAGCAGATACAACTATAAAATACTCATCATAAGACAACTGTCACCTGCAGACAGCTGTCATCTCCACCATACCGGCTGTGCATTGGGGAAAAACAATGTTACGATTATAAAATCACTACGAAAATCCATCAAAATTACGTTAGTAACCTTCAATGCACTGGCCATTTGCGCGGCCCCTTGATCGAGCCCTGTGTGTGACTTTACACAATATAACAAAAAACATTTGAATACGGTTTTAAATATTAAATATAAAAATATTCAAGGTTTCGTAATAATAATCACATGCTTCTAGAATTCTTAATTAGATCGAAAATCGGTGATTTCTTAGTAACTGAAACGCCAGTAGAGTGATTTAAAAATAGCCGCATTACTCTTCCCGGAACCTTTTCTATAGCCTATATTTTTAAAGATTCGTGGAGAGTTACTCATACACAGGGTTTGGAGTTCATTAACATGATAATACGCTGTCACAATTTACGCAGTTAGCTACGGTTGCGCGTTCACGCCATTCTGTTTACGAGTTTATGAGTGAAACAAATTCGTTAACCTTTTCAGATGTTTCAAGCGTTTTAATACTAATGCGATAATTACTCAAAACATACTTTTATTTCGATTGTCTTTTATTTCAACATTTAACAACAGCGTAAATTTTGATTAATACTAAATTAAATTAGGCGATATTTTTAAATATAGTGTAAACTCTATATAACAACACTGAAGGGACTGTGCATTTTATGTCGTTATAGAGAGTTGTCGTTAAATGGAGGGAAGAAAAATCTGAATTAGAAAAGGAAAAAGTTTATTTCAGACAAGTGATTTCGACGCTTTAGGGAGTTTGTCGTTAAATCGAGTGACGTTACATGGAGTTTGATTTTTTAATAATTGGATTTCGAACAATACAGACGCAGAGAATCAAGTTTACTTTCTAAACATAATTAATGTGACAATTGAGAGAAAAAAACACATACCAAAATAGATTGTTCGAATGTTTCAAATAATGAATCATAAAACATGACAAGAAAGAAACTTGTAAAATGTAAACAGCTAAAAGCTTCATATCAAATGCGTCAAACGCAACTAATACTGCCTACCCCCTTTTTTAAATAGATGAATATAAACCACGTGTGTAAGATATTCGAAATTTAAATTATTGATTTTATGCTTTACCTCCCTACCCGAGATTACAACCCTCTATTACCTATATTCTTATTTAATATTACAAATTAAGACTACCCACAATTATAAATCAAGCCACGAAGATATGTTTAAAAAAGAACTCAGGTCAGTGGCATTAATGTGGCTGTCCTAACAAGTAGGTGGTCTATTTCAATAAGGATGTACCTAATGTTTGAATCGATAGATTCACGTGGCGTATTCTGCCAACGACTTCACGGTCATTTCAATGTTAATCTACGATAACTCGACAATTAGCCATTTATATTTTTCCCTACTTAACAAACTATATGTCATTTGAATTTTAACATAAGAACGCTAATAAATAAATCTATTATTAGAGCAACACATAAAACAAATGCGACCTTGTATCAAATCATAGCTCGGTAAAAATAAACAAAAACATCCAAGGGCCTGCTTCGAATTATCTCGACGCATTACCAGGTTAGTGCCCCTGCATTGAACGACGGCCGCGTCCTCTATAGTCCTGCATGAATCATGTACACGTATTATAATTTTTTGTAAATTTATTAACAGTTCATTTAAATGTCTGCGAGGTCGAGTATAAAATTTTATGAAAGCGAAAAACAAGAGAATTTTATTTATTTATTTTTAGTAATACAAATACAAATAAATTTAATAATTATCAATTTGATTTAGCTGCTGTATCCAGTATACAGTATTGTCCACTTACATACTAATGTCATAATAATATATAATAAATCTACTATGACGTAGAAGAATAGCTGCTGTATAGGGGCATTGTCATCCTATTGTATACCTAAGGGTAAACATAAAATGACATAGATTATGTCCAAGCTTTTTTATCAGTAAGATATTCAAATTCATCTAACAAATAATCAAATCAAATCTAACAAAAATAGCAACAAAAATATGTATTCGAAAACGCAGACAAACCGTTCGTTGCGAAACATGTTTTGTTATCAAAAGAGCGAGCGGTAGTTTTCAACGCTGACATTAGCAGTTAGCGCGTTTTCGGGTGATATAGCTTTCGTGAATAGAAACTTTATAGTCGATGGACGTGATTGTTTCCCAAATACGTCTTCCTTGACTTTATTGCCAATATATCCCTTTGCTCGATGATTACTCCACATTTGACGAGCACTTTTATACTCTTAATAATCCTCAGGTTTCTTTAATATAGAAGAATACACATAGATAAAATTCATTATTAACCTTTAACTACTGAGGTGGGGGCCTCTCAGGTTTTGAGAAAATAAAATTTTTGAATTACTCTTAATTAGTTAATTCGTTGATTATTCAAAAATATTTTTATTTATTCTTCCTGATTTATGATCTCATGTGATTTTTTTCTAAACTTTGAAATAATAGTTAACTATGTCCAAATAAATTATAAAAAAAATATTTTATTTAGATACATATACTGAAACTAATTTTTAAACACTAAACCCTAAAGATTTTTAAATATCAGCAGGCACATATATCATAGACGGGACTCTGAGGCCCCTACGTCAGTGTTTACGTGAAATTAAATACACTTCATTAGTTGAAGGTTAAAAAAAGATAGTAAGTAAGTAAGTAAGTAAGTAAGTAAAAGAACTTATAAACTAGTGATAGATAGACGGACAATTTTGATGGTCCCTAGACAATGTCAGCGTCAATACAGCCGATTACAGCCTGAAGAGATTCCCCTATCAGACGAATACGTCAGGCCATTAGAAAAAGAATTCGAAAATAATGTTGAAACAAAAGAAAGATGAAAACGTAGCAATTGCAGATGATTAGTTAAAAGAGAAAAGTTAGAAAGTTAGAAATAAATTGAAGAAGCTAGACAAGCACACAGACGTCGTTATTTCAAGTAGATGCAGAAACATCGCAAACGGCTACCGTCTAGACGAGGGGATGCAGCGTAATGCACCAAGAGCATTACTTTAAAATAAATTAGTCTGCAACGCTCCCCACTGGAACCTTTCTCAAACAAAGGAAACATCCAATATCGACTCGACTACTTTCACGACGCGAAACGATTGCAGGGAGTGCTATGCTGCAACCATAAAATATCACTCGGCTCTTTATTCAGTTATTTCTGTTGATGAAATTTAACACTTTCATTTTTATTACGGAGTTTTGCAAGATCAATATTGAAGTTTTGTTTCGTTAAGTGTGAATCTGAAGGACTGTTTACATGATGAAGATGCATCGATGTATTTAAAAGCAAATGAGTAAGCAAGCACACAAGAGGTAGATGGTGGGCAGGGCGAACATGCAAACGCTACGCAGTACAAGTTTAATGTGGACGTGTCTAGACGTCTGGGGTGGGTATACAATTTACAATAACACGGAATAGTGAGTAAAGGGAGGTAGGAAATCTCCAGTCTGATGGAAAGTAAACACCACGCTCTCAGGCGAGACTGAAACCGATCAATGCCAATCTTCTGGGTAGCCGATCAGGAGAATGTTTTACACGCAAATCGGCTTAACATGGCCAATTGACCGGTCGGTAGTAACAAACACGTTGTTTTATTCACCATCTAAGATATTTTGCGCATAAAACAAAATACAATCGATCTTTGTTAGATATTAAAATTAGAAACAGTTTTTTTACGTAAAACTCTGTGACATTGCCAATTGTGGCTTTCGAAATAATCACAAAGGAATTGACGGTAGTTTGAAACAACGGTGTGAATGTTTAGAATAATAATAATATTTATATATTTAATACTAAGCTTTGTGTGTATGCACTTCTTATAATAGACCGGTGTGTTTATTTAAGGTAACTGCGACTCGGCGACGCAATTGTAGCAAGGAACGGCACGTGCAAACGCCAACAAAGGATTTCAAGTACGGCACAACACACGCTTACCACAGAAACTTATTAATTTCTGTATCCCCATTGGACAATCTCCAATGAGCCAACACTTTAGGAATTTAAATTCTGGTACAATGTAAAATTAAATTTTAATCACGTAAATTATTACTTCACAATTACGTTTGCTGTTGTTCACCTAATTTCAATGCGTTTCTGTATAATATTATTTCAAAATAGCAATTACAAAAATCCTGTATTTTTACACTTTTGACCCTTTAGATTTCCGGCTTATAAAATCTCATTCGAAAATATTTATTTCGCATAGAAGACCATCTGGCTCTGCATTGTCAAAATCTACCGCAATTCCGAAAAGGCATATGACGAGAAGAAATCACAAGAAAATCGCCAATAAGAAATAATACATATATTTTTGTTTAAATTTCTTTTCTATTATTTTCTAATAAGAATGGACCCAGTTCGAAAAATATTTAATTCAATATATGCTAAATAAATTTGCTTAAGGTCACTTAGGTTTTTTTTCGAATTCTAACACGTGATCACACAGTTGTTACTGTAAATAATTGTTGTAGGTGCAATATGGATCCTGCATATATCAGATATGAAGAGACGTACTCATCATACTATCGCGTTTATTTTTTGATTATTTTTAATCCGGCCCTGTTGAACAGCTTTAGAAAAATTAAAAAAGGAACGAGATTGAAAGTAGAGTAGTTAATTAATATACATATATGTATATTAGTATGTATCATTAGGATCCCACATTAAGCAATACCTGACACGTAGGATCGATTACTACACTACACTAATTGTAGTGTTACATAATTTAGTTTACGTCGGCTGTAAACCGTAAAACGTCGGATTAAAATAATAAACCCCTAAATTATTTTAAGATATTTATATTTACATATCTAAAACTAAATTAAGAGATAATAGCAATAATGGGTTGTTAGACAAAGTGATTTATAATTGTCCAATAGCTTGGAGCAGAAAATGGTATCAGGCAGAGAGAACGGCGCTAATAAACCAGCACTGTCGGCCTTTGGAATAAAGCCAACTAATGCAGATTGTTCGGTACTTTCTCCATTGAATTGAATCACCGTCTGAATCACACTCATTGTTGATCCCCCGAACGAACAAAGAACTGGCGAAGAGTTCAGGAAGTTTCATAGAGATTAAAGGATTTACTTAGAACAGCGCTTAAAAGTTTTACGTTAATTGAAGCGGTACAACGAACAACAATTTGCTTACAAAAAAAAAAAAAACAAAAAAAAAAGATGACCAACCTTTTTCTTTTGGTAATAACATAAAATACTAGTAAAAATCGTAACTTTAACCTGAAAATTTGAGATCCATAAAACTCCTACTTTTAGAGAAACGAGTCGCCACAAAAGACCCCAAACTTTCACTTTAATATTTTTAGCACTCTAGACGCCGAAATCAGTAGGTGTTTATTTATAGGATTTGAGCACGATTTCGCAGAGTGGTTTCTAGAAAACATTAATGCAGATATATTCTATGCGTCTAGCTACAACACAAATAAGTTTCATACTTCAAAGCACTCGAGAATGACTACCTGATTCCGAATAATGGGATGAAAAGATTAAAACGAAAGAGATCTTAGGATGGCCGGCGTCTTGATTTAGTCTTCTGAAGTGTACAATAATTGATATTCACTTACTTTTAAAGGTAAAAAGAAATATATAAAAAATATCACCGCTCAGAATCGTGACTTAACTTTTATTATCAATGCAATAAATGTTGATAATAACACAAATACTGCGCATTTCAATCACCACGTGGGTTTTAAATAATTTTTTTTTATTGATAAACTTTTCCACGAATTCAAGTCTATAACAGAGTGTATGAACAAGATTATAGATGTAAATTGGACTAAGAAGGTGAGTCAAATGCTCGCAGTAAATAACCATCTATATACCTGCTTATTGCAGTAAGTACATATATATCCCTACTAATATTATTATAGTGAATGTGAGTTTGTTTGTTACGTTTTCACGCAACAATTACTTAATCGATTATTATTTTTTCTATAGTTTCTAATTTACTATAATTAGTATGACCTATGATACTTATTTAATGACTTAAATGCTAGCGAAGCCGCGGATAAAAGCTAGTTGATATATAAAAATGCAGTGGGCAAAATTTTTCGTTAAAACGTAGAACTCGGATACCTTTGGTTCGGGTTTAATGTCCGGTATAGTGAAGGTGAATGATTTTTGGAAAGATTTCTTTGTGGTAACAGTTGCCTTTGCTCAAAAAGCTTAAGTAAGGTCATATGCCAGGTTATGATGTATTTAAAAAATTCGACCAATCGTCTTTTTTAAATACACAGTTTATTTACTTAGGAAGACAAAATTAAACTTTGCAAAGCGATTACTTTCCTTTCAAATTGGAGAGAAATTGAATGGTACCAGTCGGTGAAACTCCGTCTACAAGTTCCGAATAAAGTACATTTACAAATCGATAATTATATGACACATGAAGATCGTTGTTTCGATAACATACTGGCCAGAAACAAGCTAAACGACAGATACTTTAATGATTAGGTCAAAAACTATTTTAAAAAAATACACAAGAAAATTGACTCATTTAAAAATGGAATATACAAGCAATAGTTTTATATCCCGTTACATCCGGCTCATAAGCGTGGAAATTAATTGCGAAAAGTAAATATTGAGCGACAGACAGTAAAGTAACGGACGACACTTGTGCTAGAATTGCGATGACGAACTACGACGCCACTATTACAAGCAATGAATTGTGCTACAAAATTGGGAGCACACGGGAAACGGTAATGTTTCTGAGACGCAAGCGGAGTAATTGCTTACAATCTCAATTGGTCGCGACATACGACAACCATATATCAATTAGGACTCAAATATACCTACTATTTTCCAACTGAAAGTACCTACGTATATATTTCGTTCTCATACACAAAACTGTTAGTATACCTGCGGCATTTTTTTTAAATACAAAAATTCCCAGAAATACCAACCTAATACCTACACAGGTACTCGACATCTTCAATTGTTTTGTAAGCAAAACTATTTTTTTTTTCATAAAGTAAACAATAATTTTTTGTTTCATTCATTTTTGTCTTATTTTAAGTTCAATAATAAGAAACAAAACATATTTTAACTAATTCGTCATTTGACAGAATTCTTTAAATCGAAACAATTGAATCCAAAACAAAAAATACACTACGAATTTTTAACCGTTCTATATTTAAAACGTTTTAATTTTCAAATTTGCGTTTTTTTTTCTATTATCTGCAAACTGGTACAAACAAACTCAATAATATCCAATATATTATAAATTAAGAGTACATATCTGTTTTATCCATCCTTGTTTGGACTTGAGTTGCATTAATAAATCAATTGAACACAGTCTCACATGAGCATAATCCACGCTGAAAGATCCCGTTACTCGTTGGCGACCTAACGTGAGGTTACCGCTACCTACCATCTACGGTAACCGGCCAAATTATAACTGTTTTTGTACAAAACGACTCGACTCTTGTTATTTACGTTAACAAATTTATGTTTTAAAAAAAGAATGATAATAATAAAACATTAATGGCGTTTTTTTTTAAATAACACGATATACGTTCGTACAATCGATTATTCTAAAAGATATTATCAAATTATTACCAATGCTATATAATAACCTATTTTAAGCATATATATTATATATGTATATAGACATGCTGATACGTCCAACAAAAACATTACAATGTTATCTTTAAATAAACACAAACATATGTAAGGAAAATTTATAGAAAATCGATACAAACACGATCTTAAATCGAACAAGAATAGCGCGAATTAAAAACAAGAGACGTCCGCATTTCCCACGACTCCTCACATTAACTTGAATGTATCATTATTTTATGAATATAGTTTTTTTTTCTTTCTATGACCTTCTTATAATTAAGGAAAATTCAATTAATAAAACAAACTATTATTATTATCTCTAGTTTCGCGTGGCTTGTTTATAATAAGTAGGCAGATAATTTTAGTATTAAACGGCCGACTCTTTATTATGCGGTCAAAGAACAAGTTCGCTAATTACATTTAAATCATATAATAATTATTTGTTTTTACATTCTGCTTTTTATTAATCGCCTAATTATATCTAATCAAGTCAAATCAATATTTTTGCTATGTAAACTTTATTTATAACAACAATGAAATTAAAAGGTAAATAGTCGACCAACACACTTTATTAATTCATGTTTTAGTACAAGATAAAAACGTACTACGCAATTAAAAACTTATCAAATATTAGAAGAAAAACAAACAAAATTATATCAAGTGACGGAGATGCATTGTTAGTTTGTTACCTTTGGTCGAGACAGCGAACTTTGCGGCCACCAAAAACTCAATAAACCGGGCGTTGACAGGATTAGCTGGCACAAAACACTTAACACCAACAAATAATGCGCAAAAGTTTTTTATTCCTTCTAATATTTAGAATAACTACACTAAAATTAGCACAATAATACGATAACAGCGATATAGATTGCGCGGAGAAGGCGAACGCGTCCGCTTCGCACCGATGCCCTTAGACGAATGCTACGTTTGCTTGTCAACAAAGACCGCTCGTGTTGTTGCCCGACGGGACTAGAGCCGCGGGCGTGACTCCACAGCTGTACACAATGTAGCTACACAATACGTAGTTATATACATATATACACCGAGCTACATATAGAATCGTAAACAGCGCGTAGTTGAGAGGAGTGCGAATTGACGCTAACTACGAGAAAGCGTAACGAATAAAAACAATAACACAATTTATGTCTTATCGAATTTGAAATGTTATCGGTTAAATAAAGAAACGTATCGATCAATGTCTAGACTTATATTTTAAGTTAATTGACATTTATATTATTAGCAAAGTATTGACATTAATTCAATAAAAAATAATATAATAAATTAACAATCGATCTGAGAAAATATTTGCTTGCAACATTTTTATTATTATTGTTTTATATATTGTAATATTGTTATTGTAATTAATATTTTATAAACAAATTTCTGATGCGCAAAAAACATCTGAAAACAGTTGAATACGCGAATTAATTGTAAAAATAACAATTAAACCGACTATATGAGATGAATGAAAACACAATTTTAAAATAAAACATTTCAAAAACTCAAAAGGGAAGCTTATGGTAATAAATGTGTACACACCTTGTGCGTCCACTTTTAATTATACCCCGTAATGCCCCGCTGTACGCGAGGGATACGTTCCGGAAAAAATCGCGTTAACTCAAATTCCCGCGACCAGAGAAGTTGATGACTACATTATGTTTATACGCACTCTTTCGCGTAATGCGGGGCAATTGAGCGCGAATTTTGAATAGTGAAACCGCGCATAACGGGGTCGCGTAAAGCGGGGTATTACTGTACAATAAAAGTCTGAGTTATTCGCAAACTAACCATTAACTCGTGTAAATGACGAACTAACTTATTGCAATATCTTTAAGATTAAATTTCCCGTGAACAATTATTAAAAAAAAGGCTGGTTTTACGTTCTATTATCGCGTCGGTTTTCGTTATCTATTTGCGTCTATATTTTACAATCCGAAACTGCGTCTTAGCTATCGTATGAAAACAACGCTGAAACGCCAGTGCTACACGTATTATTATAAATGCTGTTAGTAAACAGAAACCCTGAACCGTGATATTGACTGTTTGAATTTTAATATTATATAAGTAAAAGAACATAAAAATAAGATATAATACATATTGGTTAAAAGCTGAAATGAATATAAACACGACCTTGAACCTGAACGTGGGCGACATTCAAACATCCCGAGATTACTCCTATTAAATTAGGCAATTTACGTTCTTTTTTCGTTGAAATAGTTTCAAAATATAATTATTCATTTCATAAAAAAATTAAAAAAAATAAAGAATCCACACAAACTATGCACAATAAGAACTTTAAATCGCTTTCCTTTAGCACTAGAACTACCAAGTCGGTCAATATGACCTATTTTTACTAACCGGTCAAAATGAACTATTTTTACCAACCGGTCAAAATGACCGGATGACTTGTATTTGCAAAGTATTAAATATAATTCAATAAATTTATTGTAGAATCGTTTACAAAAAATAATGAGTAAAGTTTTGAAGAAAATTTGAAACCGGTATATTGCGATTTTGTAGATCATGTTAGTACAAGATCCGGCTTTGTAACTCACAAGATGCATTATCTATTGAAAACTTATATACGAATCAATGCCAATACTTGCCGATGACACAACTGACACAGACCTCTTATGTCAGGCGCAAAATTTAGAACATATTATCTTAAAAGAAATAAACAAATCACGTTGCAAGTTGAATACAAGTAGATCATGCAAAAGTGCCCTTGAGAGATATCGCAAAGGCAGACGCTCGATAACAAATCCATATTTAACGTGTCAAACTATAACAAAAAGATCTATACATTGCTTGTTAGCTATCGGCTTCATCATTAACATAGTAATGAAATAACGTAATGGAATTTAATTTAAATTAAAAAACAATTGATCATCATCATCATCATCATTCTAGACGAGGACAACTCAAGCATGTAATATCCAAACTTAAAAGAAATACCTCGCAACCCACCTTAGGTTACTCAAGAATTAAGTTAAAACGATTTTTTGCGGCTTATTATAGATTTTCGACGTCACAGAGGTCGTAATAAAAAAATAATAATAAAAGACGATCAAGACATAAATTTATTCATAAATGATATAATTTAATTAAGTTACAACCAAATATCACTCTATCAGATTATGATATAGACATGTTGCTAATCGACCGACGTCATACGAACAACAAAAATAACGAGACACGCTCCAAATATCAACAATTACCTGCAGTCAACGACCCCCAATAACGAATCAATGTAATTATTGAACAAAAAAAATGCAGATATAATGTTTTTATTATAAAATATCACCGCACACACTGCCAAAGGTTAGCTGGTAGATAAAGGCAAAGACATGTATGTATGTTTATTGGTAACTAGCTGTTGCTCCCGACTTCGTTCGCGTAGTAATGAAGATATAAAGTACTTACTATGAAGTTTAATGATGTTTCATGTTTCAACGACGCCTGCCTTTTATGGTAATTTTAAAAACAACCCTGGGTTACATTATTGTAGTTTTAGTAAGGATCCTTATTTTTTTTCCTGTAATTTATATAGCCTATATTGATCAGTGATAATGTAGCATTCAAATGGTGAAAGAATTTTTGAAGTCGGTCCAGTAGTTTTTGAGCCAATTCGTTACAAACATACAAACGTTTCCTCTTTATAATATTAGTATAGATGGCACATAGTCCAGGTAGAACGTTTTACGCCTCGAGGATAGTAGACCTATCAGATTGCTTGATCGCATTAATAATATTCTTACAAATTTATACACTATATATTCCTAGTAATTCACATAAATTTGTATTTCAATATGAAATGCTAATTCTGATAAAAAACAACCGTTTATAATAGAACGCGTGTTGTTCAAAAATACAAAGGAAACCTTCTTCCCGTGAAGGACGTTCATCCAATAATGTTACTAATGTAACAACACACTCAATTGTTTTTGTTTTGCGTTACAGAATTTTTACTATGAGACTTTAATTTACCTAAACCCAATTCAAGTACCTCATATTTGGGTGAAAACATTTAATAGGCCTATCCTCTTTGGATAAATTTCTGCATATAGTATAAAAACTATCATTAAAATTCGTAGTTTTATTAATGGCCTCAGATATCTGTTTGTTATGGCTTGGTATCATCCTTTCCTTTTGATTCCTACCCTCTTCATTTCCTCTCATAATTAAAATATTCGCGGGCCCGCTACGTCATCCACCGAGCATGCGACGCTAGCGCCCTCTACTGACATGACTAGCGACAGTCAGTCTGCCGTCCACCGCCGACGCGTATTGTCGCCCTTGCTCGTGACAACGTGATAAAAAACCTGTGTTGAACTGGATTGCCGGCCACGCGAATGTGAGTACACCCGTCTTTCCTATACTTTGTCCTTGTGTTTCTCCAAGCTTGATTTGGCAGGTTTAGGTATCCCCTGGCTTGGATGCTGGCCTGAGTAAATGCAATTACAAACGGCACAAAACTCAGAGCTGCAATTCGCAATCTAGATCTTGTATACACACTACCCCAAACAACACGATACACTATTAAAGGCAATTCTACCAATGTCGAGTATTTTATCAAAAACTCAATAAGAGATTACAAAATTTTAATTCACACGTAAAACCTCATGTCAAAAAAAACATCAAATTTTCAAATCAACGAAATGTGTCCTACCGCCCCAGTTGACAGTTTATTTCTTTAATCCGTCAAAATAGCTCTAGGCCAAGATATTGTTGCAGCCAAAAACATTTTAATATTTTATATTAAAAATTTTATATCATATTAATTTATTTACGAAATTTGATTCAAAATTAACCCTACAGGGAACTAAAAGGGGTTAGAAATATTTTTTTTAATAATTATTTCGACTTTATCAAGCAAACTTTTATTATAAGGTCGTGAGTGATAAAAATCAATATTACAATGAATTCAGTAAAGTCTATAGTTATCGAATAAACAGTTTTCATAACTACCGTAGTATAAATAGCAAGTTGCGTGACATTGGAAATATTATTTAAAATCGCAATAATAAAAAAAATTTTTTGTAGCTCGATCAGACTGACAATTTTTTAAAAAGATCAGCATTTCAAAATAAATTTAAATTATAACATTTTAAATTGATCTATTCGCAAAAATCTCTAAAAAAAAAACAGAAATTCAACATCAAAGCGATTAGGATTGTTATTCCATGAACTGAAGATGACTAAAGTTTATTGAGAGAATTTCGGCGAATCGGTTCGTCAACGAAAATTAACCGTTTCATTCATATTTACGTGTACATACTTACGTGTCTTCATGAGGTTTAGTTTAGCTCATACTTCTATTACCTAGAAAGAAACATAAAGTTAATTTAAAATTAACTAAATTATTTCAAAGTTGAAACTACAAATGACAATCTATATAAACTGACGATATCTAATACAGTGGTACCTCGACATACGAGTTTAATTCGTTCCCTAACCTTGCTCGTATGTCAAATTGCTCGTATCTCAAAACACTCGTATATCGAGGTACCACTGCACTTAATATTATTATATCTATTATTGAAGTGAACAAAGCACTATTACAGTTGCTGCATATTATTGTATTATTAAGTATAACTGTATTTTAACAAGTTTAAGTATTCCAATAGGAATCTACAAGTGAAGTAAGAGAAGAGATATAATAATGATAAAAAACAATCTATCATCTAAAAGACATGTGGGTTATTTACGACCATGATCCAATGTTAATAGGACCCGACGATATATGCTACGTCTTACGCTACGTTCACGTTTTTTAGCTTCAACGGGGTTCGACAACCGACTAGTGTGAACAGAGGCGCCGACATACGATTAAAATCCGGACCCGACAGGCGACAAGTGTGAACGCAGCATTAGTGCCTCAATATAGGCATTCAATAAAAACGTCAAATTTTTATTCAAACTGAACAGTTTAATGGCAGTCTATAATATGTAGCACCTTGATCTATTTTAGTTCGTGTGTACGAACTTTGGCCCTTGAGCGGATCACGCAAATTACTTATATTATTTGTTATATGTATGTAATAAAAACTAGCATGATTTTGTTAAGACGGCTTGAACTTATTAAAGAAGGTTAGAAATACAAAGAAGAATTAGATTATCAAACTAAACGATGTACTGTAGACTTATTTTTATTACATTGCAATTTTATTACAAGTATTTTCTATCCCTTAATCATCTCGAACATGCCGTCCTATCCTATAATTAAAATTTCATTTAGTTTGTAAAATTTTAAGGGTAGGATTTGTAAATAAATAGTCTTGGAGGAAACGATTTATTTCTAGTAGCAATACTACAGTGCATCCCTTCACCGCCATGAAAAATAAATCATATGATAAAAACATCAGTAATCTAGATTTATTTTATTACATTCTTAACTTTAATATATTAAAATTTATTAGTCTAAAAATTATCCATATTTTAAGGTAAAACATGGACACATTAGTGGCATAGTAGCGTGTCAGAGTGGTAGGCTCACAAGCATAAATACTGCGTTTTAAAGAGTTTTCTCTAAAACAGCGGTTCTCAAACTTTTTTGGCGAAGGAAATTTGTATTAAGTAAAATTGTATTTATGAATAAACATATTGCAATGTAATATTACGTAATATTTAGTTGGAATATTTAGATGTAACCTTATAACCTTTGGTAGGTATTTTTTGCAGTATTTTAGCCCTAGGGTTCCGCGGAACACATTTTGAGAATGGCTGCTCTAAAACATATTTTAATACCATAGCTTTAAAGTTATTGAAGCTTAACATTGCGCCTCCCTCATGTAGTTTGTTTGTTCATTTGTTTCCCATTACTAAGTTAGCCATGGTTTTTAAAAATAATTCGGACAATATGATTTTCTTTCAAGTCAATTCAAGTGTACAAATTATAATTCAGCCATTAGTCAATAAACGGATTAGGTCACCTCGTTTATATTCATTGTAAAGCAGCTGAATCAATTTTGTGGAAATAAAAACGGTTTTCATTTGTATTCAGGCTTCATAGGCGACAAACTGGGTTAGGTCAAGTAGTGTTTAAGGCCTTTTAAAACGCTAGCTAGCATACCACTTCATAACTGCTATTGAAAGAATCTATACCTAAAATCCCTACTAATATTATAAACGTGAATGTGAGTTTGTTTGTTACGTTTTCACGCAACAACTACTTAGCCGATCATCATGAAACTTTGTACACATATTTTTGGAGGTACTAGAAATAACATAGGAAACTTTTTATTAAAAAAACAATAATTATTTTTTACTATAGTTTCCAACTGACTACTTATAGTTTCAGCTGTTTCAGAAATCTAGCATTGCATTTAAATAGCCGAAAGCGAAAGGGTTAAACACTGGTGTAGATCCTGTTGCCCTAAATTTGCACAAGATAAAGTTGTTTGCCGATCGAGAACACTAGAAGACGTCACTACGATTGTCACGACGAAATGTGGGAGGTTCCCATGCCCCACCCTGCAGTATCGTCTTAGGTTATTTGCGAAAATTATTTATACTTTAGCCATCGAAACGCGATATCAAGTCGAAAAAATTCTACAATTATTGGCCTCAGTATAAAAAAACATATTTATTTATTTGATAGTGGTATTAAAACATAAATAACATTTAGTTTAGACATTATGTCAACATAAGAAAAAAAAATTTATCAAATAAATAATTAATCTTATAAAAAAAACAACATAACTACGCGATAAATAATTACGACTTAAAACGACGTCACATTTTTATCATTTTAGTGGTACGTCGTACATTATTACGACATGTGACTTTGTTTACGGTCGAAAAACTCACGAAATGTCAAATGAAAATCAATTATGACTTATGAGTATTCCTTCCAGATTATGAGTTGATATGAAATTTCATGTGCTTAAGCTACACATCTACTCATCTAGAAGAAGAAGTCGTGTAACTAGAGGATATAGGTTTATTGAATTGTTCTTTATCAAACATCTAAGATCATTTAACAGAAGAATATTCTGGACTATGTACGCTATATGCTAGGAGTCGTCTCAGCTTACCATTAAACGGGAGGTAGTTACATAATATCCCTACTAATATTATAAATGTTAATGTGAGTTTGTTTGTTACGTTTTCACGCAACAACCGCTTAACCGATCATCATGAAACTTTGTACACATATTTTTGGAGGATACTTTTTATTAAAAATAATAATATTTTTTACTATAGTTTCCAACCGACTATAGTTTCAGCTGTTTGGAAGCATATTGATTCATTTCTATTGAAATGATCTCTGATACTTATTTAATGACTTAAATGCGAGCGAAGCCGCGGGTAAAAGCTAGTATTAATATAAAATGGACTATATATTTACATGTACTTGCTTAGAATGTATGTACATTGATAAAGTTAGATATAAGCTCACATAACGAGGTTAACTAAATCGATATGTGACGTCAATCCTTATAAATAGTTATCGATATGGAAAAGTATTGAATGTACAAAAACACTACTTAATACCGCGCGCTCGAGTACAATTGACTTGAGTTTTCATCAGACCCGAACGATTGCGTCCTTGCCTTTATATCACCAGGTCCTCTTAACCAGAGGCGGCTCGTCCTAAAGAGCGCTGGTGCAGTGCACTCCCACGAAAATTACAGAACTTATATTACAGCAGCGTAGATATAGGTAATATAATATACTATTGTATAGGCATAGTAGAATAGAATGAATGTAATGTAAGGATAGTATGTATTATGAAGAAATATAGATTACTTCTGTAATTTTCGTGGGAGTGCACTGCACCAGCGCTCTTTAGGACGAGCCGCCTCTGCTCTTAACATAGACGGCAATCTTGACAATATTAATTTTTCTTGTCGGAATAGTTTTAAAATATTATTTTCCATCACATGAAAGAATCTACGCAAATAGACCATGCACAATAACTACTTTAAATCGCTGTAAAATTGCGATTTTGTATAAAGATATTTTATACGGGTACAATGAAAAAAGAAGGATATAGAATGCGGGTAGTTGAAAAAAAATATCTCGCATTTAATCGCAGCACCAATTGGCAGCCATCTCCTGACCGCGACCATTGCAACACTACTAAAATATTGGAGAACTAAAATATACTTAAATGTATCGGATTGGTTTAGTAATTAAAGGCACTTTGGTTGTTACTATCCTCTTCCTAACTCATCATCAACTGATAAGTATCAAATGCGAATGCTGCATTAATTTCTCCGTAGCGGATTGAGTTAGTACCTAGAATTAATTAAGCAAATTAACTTTTACTCGAGTCAGGATGCCAAAGTTTGGAAAAAAGAGAAAAAAAAGCTCGTTGCAGGAATTTAAATATTTTTCATAGATTTGAATGGAAGCTTGCATAATGAGTTTAAAAAGCTTCTTTTACATATTTCCCTCGGATTCTTTTTAGGGCTGAAATTTGCTTTTTGAATAATTTTCAAGTTAGCCAAGAGTAGAAAGTTCGTATTACTTCATTGATATTATTTCCTTGTATACTATCAATTGTTTTATGTTGATACCTATGGAACTAATAGCGAATCTAATAGCCTAATTACGTACTCTTAATAGTCTGAATTTACGAACACTTCCCAATACATTTTATATTAATTTAAAACATCGATAAAATAATTATTAAAACCCATTCCCATTAAGAAAAATATCACCTATATAACCTTCCCAATAAATGGAATTTTAGATAGACTTATGTGAAATAATATTGCTGATTAAAATGGATTAAGAATATAATTATCACAATGCATTGTGGCAATAGAAAGAACAAGAAGAAACAAGAAAGATGACACTGACAGACTAAACGTCAAAACCTCAAATCTTCTTAAATAAGTATTTTCGGCTTGTAGAATCGACCGCCACAGAATATATAGTTATTATTGAAATCCTGGGAGCTAGAATTAGCTATGGAAAAAAGTGTTATAGCGGAAGAAACGCAGCTCTACAATGATTTGCCGCTTATTACAGAGTACCTAACCTAAATGTAACCTCATTTTAACAAATCACTTGATATAACGAATTATTTTCTGATTTCCTTCAGTATCGTTATATCAAGGTTGCACTGTATTACTTATAATAAAAATATTACAAAATTTTAAAATTAATTCAAAAATCATATAATGGGTCCTCCTTATAATATTGTAGTACACAGTAATACCCCGCTTTACGCGACCCCGTTATGCGCAGTTTCACTATAACGCGGAATTCAAATTTCGCGTTCAATTGTCCTACATTACGCGAAAGAGTGCGTATAAACATAATGTAGTCATCAACTTCTCTATGGTCGCGGGAGTTTCAGTTTTTTCCGGAACGTATCCCTCGCGTAAAGCGGGGCATTACTGTATTATAAATCTATGTACGTTATATTTAAAGTTTATAAATTTAGAATCTCAATTAAGTGAATTTACTTGCAATTTTTTTTGAGTACCTAAATAATAAAATTAAACCTTATATTTGAGAAAACTGTTACTGAATCGTGTAACCATCAAATACGACTATTATTACGCAATTGATATTTTTACATGTGTAAGCTTAATTGATACGTTGATTGGTTCAAATAGTAACACGAGTTAAAATTGCAAACCGTTGATAATGACACTTACAATTTCATGCACGAGTAACTGTTTATCAATTTTCCTTAACACTAAATACTGTAGGGGTCATCTGACCTACAGTTACTTCTGTAGGTATGTATACGAATTTATCCGTCCTCCTAGTGTTAATTTTAACGTGTTATATATACTTATACAATTATGTACATGTATGTATATGGCCTCTTTGGTAAGCTAGGCAGAGATTCCGAGTCTGATTCTCGTAGTTTTTTTGTTTCATAGTTATTATTTATTAATATATTATTAAATAAAATATGTTTATATCTTTGTCCAATAAAAAAGCAATGCATCGAAACTCGGACGGTGTCAACGGCCAGCCGCCCAGGGACGCGACGGCGGGACGGGACCATTGACCGCGGCCGGAAATGCAACGAATGTCGACCCCTTGGGACAATTCGCAAAATTTCCCCTCTCCTGACCCCACGATACTGAATTTATTAGTGTATTGCTGCGCGGTAAATTGTTTACTTTTTTCGTAATAATAAAAATAATAATAATATAAAGTTTATATATTATGATAATATTAGCTTTTACCCGCGGCTTCGCTCGCATTTAAGTCATTAAATAAGTATCAAAGATCATACTAACTATAGTCAATTGAAAACTATAGTAAAAAATAAATATATTTTTTAAATAAAAAGCATCCTATGTTACTTCTAGTACCTCCAAAAATATGTGTACAAAGTTTCATAATGATCGGTTAAGTAGTTGTTGCGTGAAAACGTAACAAACAAACTCAAATTCACATTTATAATATTAGTAGGGAAGTAGGGATCTCATGTCAAAATCGAAACCATTTAGGCTCTTGTGCATATTGAGAAACTACCGAGATTTCTGTAAGCCATATAACGAGAAGAAATCACAAGAAACTCGCCTGTACAATATAGTAGTTAGTAGATACATTCTTGCTTAGCTTTAAATTGAGCATCTTTAAAAATTTAATACAATGTAAATAAAGTTAGTACCTAAGTATATAAAACATGCAAACAAGCCACCATACACACAATCATCTCAGTCACACTAGGTTGTCATCTAGACAACCAGTCCGTCTGACATGTCAGTGTGCAGGTGCTGATTCCAGATATTACTTTCGAAGTTTTCTCGAATTTTTCGACGGAAAGCCCCACAAACGATGGTCGCAGCAAGGCTGTAAATTGTAAAATTAAGCTGTGATTGTAGGAGAGAATTTTTGTTAAACTTGTATTTGTCATACAATATCGCGTGCAAGCCAATGTACCTTGAAATAAGTAGATAAACAAAATTGACCCACTGGACCAAACCTGGTAGTGTAAAAATTCAGTTCCTAGCGCCATCTCTAGTATATTCAGCCAAATGCGTGTGACCCATATAAATGATTTGAAATCTCAATCGTTTAAGATTACACAGAAATAAACATCGGCGTTGTATTTCGAGAAATCTGGTACAAAGTTGCCATAATTTATATTTTAAACGAGTTCATTGGCCGATTAACCTTTTCGCGGGATGTTTGGGATGTATGTACCTTTGAAAGTGCATATCTTGATTATACACACACTGAGATAATATAAACACACATATCTCTAAATAAATAATCTCTTTTATAGAAGCGGTTCGTTTGTTGATTGAAACAATTCTTTTTAACTTAAGACTACGATTAAAAAATATAGATACTTAATAAAACCCACTTTAACACTAGATTTACCAGCTTAAATATACCTATTTCTACCAAAACCAAAAAAGTATATATTTGTTACAAATATATATAAAATTCATAAAACTAATTCTTCTGTTATAGATTAAAGAAGATTAGAAGAATTAAAGAAAATGTTACACGCAGTAGGAATTTTAATTTGATCTTGCAAGACCAGTCATTTTGACTGGTCTGGTAAATCTAGTGTTAACATCCACCTTGTCACTTTTATGTCAGCTGTAAATATGTACTTATAAACAAGTGAACCAAACACCTCAACATCTACAAATAAAATGTTCTTTCAATGACAATTGACAATCGTTTCAAGTAAAGGTCAATTGAAACGGCAACGACTCGTCTTAGGATTAAAGGGCATGTATAACATAACATATATTAACCCTTCGTTGGACGCCCCTCAAAAACTCCTTAGATCGGGCGCGGTGTGTTTGACGGGCTCATTGAGAAAATTGATGGTTAATTTTTTCCTAATTAAATCTAAGATGAAAATCAAAATCAATCTTTTTTATTGGAATGTTTAGAAATAAATTTTATGCAAAAGTTATAGAAAATTTTTTTTCCCTTTAAATCGGACTAAAAATCAAAGGACTTCAAAAAGAGCTCATAGAACCTATAATTGCTGTGCCTGTGAAATCGGCCGCGCCCGACGGAGAGTTAGTAAATATAATGTTATGAAAATAAATTAGGGCAACAGACAATTGTTTTTATACTGAGAATCGATTGTTTTATTGGTGTTCACAAAATTCTATACTAAATCATAACGACATAGCTATCGATTTTTAAGAAACTATCGACTACTAACAATTTGACAATTTTCGTTATTAGCTGAAATGGCTTCAAAACGTAATTCTGTATGCAAAAAAAAAAAAATTAACATTTTCTCAATGGTTTCTGAGATACTCAATGCAATAACGAAGAATCTACACTAACAAACTATGCTCAGTAACATTAAACTGTTTTCCTATAAAACTGCAATTGTGTAGCATTTTTTAAAATTCACAAACTTACAATTCAACGTACTTACACTAGTAATATCAGCATAAATGATCAGGTAATTGAGAAGGGCATAAGCTTTTGACCTCGCAACATCTGTCGAATAAATGCATCATGGATATTCTTATTATAGCAGACATACGAGTCAGTTTTAAAGTGCATTTTTGCAGTTATTAATGCATGTTACACACGAAGATTGGACAATTAAGTATAATGTAATATGTGTGTCATAATGGCGGTTTGTGTGGTGGAGTGGTACATGTATCGATTTTTCAAAAAAAAAGTATAGCTACATAGCAAAGGGGATCTTGAAACTACTATTAGACTTTATAAGTGAAAGAGTGGCGTTTTAGGATCAGACTAGAAGAAATAAAGCGAAGAATCAAGAACATGGAGTATAACGTAATATGTGTGTCATAGTGGTGGTTTGTATGGTGGAGTGGTACATGTATCGATTTTTCAAAAAAATAGTATAGCTACATAGCAAACGGGATCTTGAAACTACTATTAAACTTTATAAGTGAAAGAGTGGCGTTTCAGGATCAGACTAGAAGAAATAAAGCGAAGAATCAAGAACATGGAGTATAACGTAATATGTGTGTCATAGTGGTGATTTGTGTGGTGGAGTGGTACATGTATCGATTTTTCGTATTGCTTATTATATATTTATGTAGTCCTTTTCCAGATACCCATAGTCCAAGCCAACCATGAAACCAAATGTTGAGAATAGTAAAAATTCAATCCCACACATAAATCTGAACGATCAAAACAACCATAACTCAAACAGTTCGGTACTAACAAATCGCATTTATGTGTTACTAACAGATAAATCATGTGAAATAACAAGGTAACTTACGAAATTGCAACAGACATTATTATTCAATGAAATGGGTCATATTAAAGCAAGCAATATACTTCTTTTTTTAAAAATAGCATCTCAAAAAAAATTAATTGTCTTTTATGAGAAACATGTTGCTTTATAGTGAACTTCTATATTACTTTTCCTCACAGGCGTAGCCACGATGGGGCAGGGTGGGACGCTTGCCCCACCGTGGCTCTGATTTGCATGGTACCTAATCAAACCTAAAAAACTTAATTATCTGTTTTGGGAATTAGAATTATACATACAGATACAGGGTGCTATGGGGTGTATGTGTAACCTTTTTGTATGAGAAAATAAAGCGGTGTAAGACTGCGGGTATTTGCTAGTTACATATTATTTTAGACTGCCACCCCACCCTGAGCCCATGGCTGGTTACGCCCATGCTTTTCCTAATTCTAAGATTATTGTTCAACTAAAAACATACAGGACATAAGCTTAATAGTTGCCATATTATAAATATTATCTAATAAAACTGCTACTCGTATTTCGATCAAAATGAATGTTGCTGTCTCTGCTTTTGTATAACTCAAATCTTTAATTTCTTATTAGTAACTAGTGTTATTCTCATTGGTAACTAGTGCTATTCTTATTAGTAACTGCTATGAAGTGATTTATTTAAAATACTTTTAAGTATAACTTGAGTAGTGCATGCTCGTCCCCTCAAGCCTGTATAGTGAAGTCGACACTTCCACGCAGCCATCTGTCCGTATTAACAGTCGCCTTTTATTATTCGCTTATTATTTTATTATCGCCTAACATTTATTATTGTAACCACTGTGCAATCTGATTTATGAATTGTTATTTACTTTTTTTTTCGAATTAAAATTCAGTTTTTTTATTACTATTTTACGTACAGGCTATATTGACGAGTTTCTTGTGGTATTCATCTCGTCATACGCCTTTCCGAAGTCACGGTAGAGTCTAATGATGAGCAAGTGTACGCCTTTAGTGCCTATGCTGATAAACGATTCATTTTCAAGGATTGCACTCTAGCTTAACATTAGAAGCGTGATCAAATTTCAGGCTCCGAAAAAAATAGTATAGCTACATGGCATACGGGATCCTGACGTTATAAGTGGAAAAATGGTATTTCAGGCAGACTAGAAGAAGTAAAGCGAAGAATCAAGAACATGGACTTCCATAGACGTCATCATTTACTCAGATGAGTCTGGAGTCGTATACTAAAGGTAAATGACCTTCGTTATCTTATTAGAAAATACAAATAACTAAGTCAAACACTAGACTAGCAAATATGAAAAAGAGCTTGTTTTATTTGTTACTAGGCAGATGATATTCATGAATTATTGTAAACAATCCTACAATTGATCTTGGAGATGAAAAAGGTAGTTTGTGACCACACTCTACCTGATGCTACTACTATAGTACGGTTTATGAGAGAAAACAATTGCTACCAGTGTATGTAGACAAGGCTTAGCTACCCAATTTCAGTCTGAGTACACTATCCAGTGGGCTTATCACGAATTTAGTCTGGCTTTCGAATCGAGCTGTCACAAGTAAAACGGATCCGTTAGCAATCGGGATCATGAATTTTTACTAACGACTAACGAGCACCAGCAATCTATCGAATGAACGAAAGATCGAGACGTTCGAAAATTAACAAAAAGTATCTAAAATATTGTAGTTCCAAATCCGCACGCGGTGGCGCTGCTCAAATTTCCATACAAATCGCTTAAAGCGAACTCGGTTCGAAAGCCAGACTAAAATTCGTGATAAGCCCACAGATTGACATACAAGAAAGGACTAATAACCATAAACAGTCTGCCTACCTAAGCGACAAGAGAAGAGTACGAAACAGCTTCTAATATATAATAGAAACATTGTTACGTTTTTCTACATTATATCCGGAACATCCGGAGTTTGCGCCCATGGGAGCAGAAGTGGAAACTCCATTTACAGCGGACATTCGCGTATCGTAGTAACTTTGCGCTGCAACTGGGACATGTTTCCCAAAAACTAAGTATGAAACTGGAATTAACTTCCCAATTATTCTTTAGCTACACAATTAGTATAGGAGTAGTATAACGACTAACTTCGACATTATGTTTACACGTATCATAAAGTATACATTTTCTATAGCAATGTTAGGCATAGCGTTATAACGAAATACTTAAATTCACACGCAGCACAATTATTCTCACAATAAAACAGAAATCAAAGTTTAAAAACTGTTTTATGTTCATTCCTTGATCCTGGGACTCATTGGTTGATAGATTTCATTACGAAGTGACCATATATAGCATTACATTATGTAAAATGAATGAATTTGCCGGGATAACGAGAGGAGTGTGCCTAGTTAATTTGAACAGAGCACATTCGTTTCCTCAAGCCGGCATAGTGGAGTCGACTATCTGTAGTAACAGTTGTCTATGCTCATGGACCGCACTCTAGCTTAACATCAGGCGGAGTGTGGTCATATGCTGGGCTATCAATAAAAAAAAATCATTTTTTGAATCTATCTATCTAGTTAAAAAACACAGCTCTTGCATATGGTCAGAATCTACGATGATTTCGGACGAGAAGAAATCACAAAGAACCTCGCCAATCCTACCCTGTCCGATACAATGTTAGTAGGTACAATTCTTGCTTAGCTTTAATTAAACATCTTCAACAATTAAAGTACATAAGCACACCAACATACATATTATTAATACAAACCATACTCCTACAAGCATCATTATCATATAAGCAAATATCTGGGGGGCTGCTCAGGCGCACTTCGGACGAAAATACGGACGTTTCCTACTCAGGAACACTTACGTAATCATTCACGAAATCACGGATTTGACAGCGACGTCACGACGGATAGGGCACTCAATGCTTATTTTACGGATATTGACAGGAATTTCTACAGGCTTATATGTCAAATTGCACGTAAGCTACAGATGTGACGGCCGTATCACGAAACTTCGGATATGCCTGAGTAGCCCAGCCCTCCTGTAACGGAACGTGTTATAATACATAATGTAACACGTGTAACGGAACGCAACTAATGTCAGTTGCCAGATAACCTGAGCGCTAATAAAGGCACCTAAGTTTAACAATATTTAATAATCTTTTATTTAACTACACTACAATATCAAGCATCATCATACATTTCTGTGTATCCCGCATCAGAGCAATAACTTGGTGCACCTATAAAAAGGCAAGTACTGAGCCCAGACAACAAAGGCATGAACTATACTCAACTTATATGCACAGGACACCACATTCACACTTATACGTCTACCACGATGCAGCTGTAAGATTTAGAACCCTAAAACTGTTGGCATAAAGGCGAAATTTGTTAACTTACTCAAGTTATTGCAGTTAGCAGCTAGATCTTTGACCTACCTGTAAAGAATATTTTAATATTATGTTAAAAAGTTCTTTTAAATCAACACAAAAGAGTTTTAAGGCTTTTTTATGGAATAACCTAGTATTTGATATAAACTGTGGCAAAGTTAGAAATATCTCTCTAAGCTGCGATAAGTATTAATTTTATACCATCATGGAAAGTGACATTTTAAAAATATATTTATATTATTTTTTTCTGACTTTTTGCAATTGACATAGAATCACCCAACAAGTCCTAATTGTATACAGACCTCGCATTATCTTCACCCCACTAAAAGATAACTAAGTCGCAGCAATCGTGTTCTTAACACATTTATTTGATTGATTATTGACTTCCCCTCAAATTATTACTATAGTTTTTTGCAATACAAGAAGGCAGTTCTCGGTTTTACGTCATGTTAGGTACCAGAGAATAGTGACGCAAAACGAAACGACGTAAAACGAGACACGTTTCCGCGACGTAAAACGAAACGTTAAAATGAGGAATAGTGTCAAAATTTGGACAGCCGAAAACAAAGAGCCGTAAAACGAGGACTGCCTGTACAAATTCCCCTCCTACAATATTTTGTGACTTCCATCGGCATAAACCGAACGATAGCGAATGACTCCGATCGGAGTCTATGGAGGCCAACAGGATAAAGGCATAGACATAGACATAGAAAAGATTTTAAAATTTAAATAGTCAAAGAATATTTTTTTAGTATTCGCATGGGAAAGACCTATTGTTAAAATGATTCATCAGATAAAGTGGTTGTCGACCTTTTAACCTTCAATTTTAATACAACAAATAAACAATATTAAAAATAACGGTATCTTATCTCTAATCGTATAAATTTGAGTATGACGAGCATTAAGAGAACTGTTTAATTAATATATTATAGCTATACAAAACCAAAGTACGCACATAGAGCAATTTTCTATAGTATATGACGGGTTAAAAACCACGTGCATGCATATACTTTTTTATAGTATAGCAATAACCGCAAATTTGAATTAAGAATAGTCTGGGACAGGGATGGTGAACCAATGGCATGCGACACAACATTTTGGGTGCGTCATTGATCAGAAATTCATTATGCACTAAGAAAAAACGTGTGAAGTAGGTGCTTTATGAACATTGCAAAATATACCTTTTTTGTAGTAAATTAAAAGAGTTGATAGTACTTATTATTATTATTTTCCCAATAATCACAAAGTCAAAATTATTTAATGGCACGTCTATGACCTCATTAAACATTTCTTTAGAAAAATTGGCACGTTAATGCATAAAGGTTCGCCTACCCTGGTCTAGGATATCTGTCATTTTTGAGGCAATAAAAAAATAGTATTCGAGGACTAAGTATTCGATATTCGTAATTGGTGTTCGTAAATTATACATTATTATAATAATATGAAATGACAGCTCTAAACAGATTGCTACCAAACTGCATTATAACGTGACTGGTTATAGTTCGAAATTTAAATATCGAAATGGAATTGACAAGAAGCAGACTGACTACATGTCTACCCTTCCCAACAAAGAAAGCCGCGAATTTACCATCGAATATTTCTAGACTAGTCTCTCCACTAGAACTAAAAGTACAATTATTTCCATTCTAATAAAACTATAGATAAAACAATTAACTTATTGATTTACCACATATCATATTATTTGTAAAGTTAGTTTAATTAATTTGATAAGTGCCTATATTGCTGATAAGAATATTTGTTAAACCTAATTAAAATTATGATAAATCTACTGCATCTTATCATACATAAGGTCAAGGTTCAAAATTTAATTTATTAAATTCATTTGTTTTTAATATACTTCTAGCATGATTATTCAATTTGAGAGAAATGAGAATCATCCAGGCTGAGTTATTTCAATTCCGTCGTATCCCGAGACGCGATTAAGTGGTAATACTCCAGTATCTATCACTAATATAATTAGTGTCTATATTCTACCACAGTCATTAAGAGGGTAAGTAACATTCAGAAATCTTCAGTTATCAAGACAATATAGCAAACAGAAGTTAACGTACATTTATCTGTGATAACAATTGGACTAGACCAGCCATTCTCAAAGTGTGTTCCGCGGAAATACTGCAAAAAATACCTACGAAAGGGAGATTATAAGGTTACATCTAAATATTCCAACTAAATATTACATTGCAATATGATTATTCATAAATACATATAAATCAGGTTTTTATAATCATATTAAGGCTTTTTCCTTCGCCAAAAAAGTTTGAGAACCACTGGACTAGACTCTTAAATATCAGACTAGGGCGGTCACTAATTTTCGTTCACCAAACACATAAAATAATGTGGAGGCGCTTCCGTGAGCTGTGGATTTTACTCATCGAACCGAAGCAAGGTCACGGCAAATGTAAAATGTATGAACGCACATTTAACCAGGTAACCCTATTCTGATTTGTAATTCAATTGTTAATTGTTTTAAATTCTTATTACATATAAACAAGCAACATTGGCTTCGTTGTTATTTTTAAAGAAATATCAACATTTTAATTGGATCACGCATCGTTTGTTTTTAAATGAATTTCCGACAGTTTATGTACAATCGTATTTAATCAAGCCGGCATAGTGAAGAGGACATCAAACTGCCCTGAAGCCTGACGACACAAGGCGGATTGCTGTCGTATGTAGATTTGTGCAAATGAAATTGTATTTCATACTGTCATTTTTCTATTTTCAGAGCAAGCAAATGAAACTTGATTCAGGATTTTCATACAACTGAAATTACTGTTTTCATGAGATGTTCAAAGAGCCTTATATTTCCATATAATTTTGTAAAGAGATTTTCTATGTAAATCATACTGTATTCAGTGCTTTTGATAAAACATGAAATTCTTTATCACCGTGAAAATGACGTCAAACTTCATAAGGTCTGGTGAACGTCCCCTTAACATTAAACCATGTTTCTATGGGCGGGGTCAACTGCTACTACAGATGAAAGTATATACGAATCACTTCGACTATGCCAACTTGATGAGTCCACACTTTCCAGGTTCATAGGACAGACTTATTGAATACATACATTGAAAATGAAAATCGTTTATTAGCATAGACACTAAAGGCGTGCACTTGCTCATCCTTAGGCTTCAGAAAGGCGTATGACGAGAAGAATACCACAAAAAAGCATAACCTGTACATAAAATAATAATAAAAAAAAACTGAATTTTAATTCAGAAAGAAAAAATATTATTAAGGATGTTACTTTTAAATATGATTATGCCAGAGGTTCCCAATCCACACAACTAACCTAACTTTTTAACTAACCTAAGACCTCTAAACCCCACCCGCCGTCCCTCCCGGATAAATGCATCATTAGAAGTCCGTCTTATACACACGTGTCTAATTAAAATGAACTAACATGATGAAATATATTATTGTTTTTTTTTGTGTATTTTCAGATAGCAATAGGAGCAAGATAAGATAGCCTTTATTACTGCATTTACACACAAAAAGTATACGTCGCAGTGATAAAGTTGAATAATTACTTTCACAACAAAGTGTTATGAAAGTCTTAGTTATTAACCAGAGGCGGCTCGTCCTAAAGAGCGCTGGTGCAGTGCACTCCCACGAAAATTACAGAAGTTATCTATATTTCTTCATAATACATACTATCCTTACATTACATTCATTCTATTCTACTATGCCTATACAATAGTATATTATATTACCTATATCTACGCCGCTGTAATATAAGTTCTGTAATTTTCGTGGGAGTGCACAGCACCAGCGCTCTTTAGGACGAGCAGCCTCTGTTATTAACACTAGAACTACCAACCGGTCAAAATGACCGATTGACTTGTGCTTGCAAAGTATTAAATATAATTCAATAAATTTGTTGTACAATTGTAAAAAAATAGAATCGTTTACAAAAAATAATGAGTAAGGCTTTACATAAAAGTCATGTGAAGAATTTTTGAGACCGGTCTAATTGACCGGTTGGTAGTTCTAGTGTTAATATTATATACCATATACTAATATAACATACACCAAGTGTTACCATACTTAATACCTACTACTTACTAATAAGGACATATAACATTTACAATTTACAAACTTTACAAAAATGTATAGGACCTGTCTGGTTGATTCCTATGAACGCTTGCGGTATAAAGTAATGTTAACCTTTTAACTGAGGTGGATTTAATTTCACGTAAACACTGACGCGGGGGCCTCAGAGACCCGTATATATATATGTGTGCTTGTATTTAAAAATCTTTAGGGTTTTTAGGGTTTAGTGTTTAATAATTAGCTTCAGTAGATGTATTTAAATTATTATAATTTATATAATTAACTATTATTTCAAAGTTCAGAAAACATTATATTGGCAAAAAACACATGAGTAATTCAAAAAATCTATTTTCTCAAAACCTCAGTAGTTAATGGTTAATAGAGTCTTCTGTATGACCCAAAATTAACTATCAATACGATGGTCACCCTATGACATAAAGTTGATGAATGAACTAGATGAACCAAACTCTAATGATATTTGAGTTAATTTCATCATATATTCTATTCTATATATATCATGGACACGCAAAATTTACATTAACATTGAATTTAATTGATATAAAATTTTATATTACGAATATTAAAATAAGTTATAAAACATTTAATTTAAATAAATTGCGATACGAATTAGCAATATAGAACGCATGAATACGTAAGTACAATGGCCTTTGAATTGATTAGCGTACTCGTATTGGCCGACAAAACATATGTAGAGTACATCGGTATATTTCATTGTACCCGCACAAATAATAGATAACATAATTAATCGACCTAATAAAAGTTTAAATACTAAAGAATTTAGCATAATAGCGAATAATACTTGTCTTTGTGTAATAACAAATAATAATTAAAAAATGCATACTTCTTGAAAATAGAAACAACGTAACTTGAAAAATATACAATTTGAGTTAGTATTTTTTTCGTTCTCATTCCGATGACTTGTATAACGTGTTTAAAGCGGGTTTGATTCCCGATCGTGATGAATATTAACCCTTTCCACTCCAATGTCGAGTGACACTCGACATAGTGTAATACTTCTTTTGCGGACAATTTAAAAAAAAGAGATTTTTAAAAGGGTTTATAAAGATTAGAATTAAGAATTATAATATAGTATCCTGTAATTACTCATAAAATAAAGTTTATCATATAAGAAAAACCCCCTAAAAGTTAAAAAAACGCAATTTTAGCGTGGAGCTGGTGGAATAAAAAGAAAAAGGCTTGGAGTGGAAAGGGTTAAAAAACAAAAGCTATCGCGTCTTTGCATGTGTAAGTATATGTATTCATATATTTAATTTTAATTAATAATAAAAAACTCTAATTCCATAAGCTTAATATAGAATAACAAAAGAAATATATTCTTCAAAATTACCTGCACCGTACACACACACGATCATTATCAACTTTACATAACGCAAACATAAAAGTTATGAAACGAATCGTATGACATCATCAGGAAAGAAGATAAAGGGTCTAATAGCAGAAAATTGCTCTTAATACTGGTGATGCAACGGCGATGTTGCAACAAGGGAACTGAACGCGTAGATTAGACGCTCTACATCACGTTGACTGTTCTAATTTGGGTATTAGGTCGGTTGCCCTATAAAACATGTATTACATTTTATTTACATTTACTAATACACAAACCTCTATGACGCAATGGATAGTGCAAAGGAAGAAAATAAGATGCGACAGTCCTCATTTTACGACAGCCAACATTTTGATGGTTTTAACGGTCTAAGATTCGTTTTACGTCTCGGAAATGTGTCTCGTTTTACGTCACTATTCTCTGGTACCTAACACGACTTTAAACCGAGGACTGTCCATCCGTATTTATGTTCTTCCTTCGTTACCCTTTATAGATGATAATAATTTAAAAAAATACTAATTAACGACATTGCAATACCAAACAGTTCGAAACTCTGTCACTTTATAAGTTATAGGTTAATTATATTAAAACAATCAGCGAGTATCAATTTTTTTTAAACTAGTAGCATAGTAGCCCCCACGCCGTCTGATGTTAAGCTAGAATATGAGCTTGCACTATGCCGGCTTGAAAAGACGAACGCACACCGAAGCGTAAATTACCATCATTATAGGGTAAGATTCGAATAAATAAACAAAAAACAAATGAGTTTATAAAATTCAAAAGCGACAATCTCCAGATGTCCTCTTCAAGTAACAACACACTTGACATTTAATTAGTGACGTCACACATTATTTGACATTGAAGTTTTAGTGGTACTCGAAATGATAAAACAAAACTTAAAAAAATTTAAATGCAATATACATCTTTTTTATGATTGAGTGATATTTTATTAAAGTTTTGTTTTTCCAAAGATTCGAATTAAATTTGAATCCAGTCCGGTCGATTAATTTGAACAAACGAGTGCGCAGTTTGACCTGGTCACCTCGAAAATGGGTTAACGTAGTAGAACCGCGTTGTACCAAAAAGTTATTATCAATACTATTATCGTATAATACGAACCATTGAATAGTAAGTAACGCGGAAAGGAATCTTTATCTCGAGAAAAATATTTGTAGAAAAAATTATATTTTTTTCTGTTACTAGTATTATTTGTTAGTATATTGACAATAATACGATTAATTATAATACGTAGATGTATAAATGACTGACTATTTTGATGACAACCCAGTGTGACTGAGATAATTGTGTGTATGTTCGTGTGCTTATATATTTAGGTACCTACTAGCTTTATTTACATTAGTATTGATTTTTTAAAAGTTATTTAATTTACAGTTAAGCTCAAAATAAATGGGAAAGACTACAGACACACAAAAAATATATAATCCCTACTAATATTATAAATGTGAATGTGAGTTTGTTTGTTACGTTTTCACGCAGCAACTACTTAACCGATCATCATGAAACTTTGTACACATATTTTTGGAGGCACTAGAAGTAACATAGGGATACTTTCTATTAAAAAAAAATATTTACTATAGTTTCCAACTGACTATAGTTTTAGCTTTTCGAACATAAAATAAACATAAATGCATAGTCCACTTAGTAAGACACAAAATCCAAAGAGAGAAAGTGACAGAGAAATACAAAATAGAGTTTAATTAATGAAGAAAAGATAGAGTTATTTGGTGAATGAAATACTCTGATAGAGTTAAATATAAATATAGTGTGGGGCACGTGAACCTCCCACATTTAAAAAGGCTGGTAAAAAACTATATGAGATAAAAACAAAATTCTTTACCAGAAAAGTTATGTACATAAGTGTAGATCCTGTTGTTCTAAATTTGTACACCCAAAACAAAATCGTTTACCGATCAAGAAAATTACCAGACGACATCACTACGACTTTTTGTAATGTGGGAATTTCCCGTGCCCCACCCTGTATCATATAACTGCTCAATTTTTTTGTTTTTATTAGACAATTATATAATTGAAGCACATTTAAAATTAAATAAACACCACCTGTCATATTCAAGGTTTATGCTATAAGATATTAAAAAAAGAGCAAAAAAACGCCTCTATTGTCCAGACCAGAAGAGGGATACGCAAAAACAAAAGCAAAAAAACAACAACTTCGCATTCATAATAGAAAATAACTTGTGAGAATTTTTAAATAGCTTAATAAAAATTATGGATTAAGACATTACTTCAAGCTTAACCTATGTCATTTTAACTTTGTAACAGGGAGACTACAGTAATGCCCCGCTTTACGCGAGGGATACGTTCCGGAAAAAATCGCGTTAACTGTAATTCCCGCGACCATAGAGAAGTTGATGACTACATTATGTTTATACGCACTCTTTCGCGTAATTTAATAATAAATTTGAATTTCGCGTTATAGTGAAACCGCGCATGACGGGGTCGCATAAAGCGGGGTATTACTGTACTTAGGCATATCCGAAGTTTCGTGATACGACCGTCGCGTCGGTGCTCATCACCTCTGTTGTTTATGTGAATTTTGACACAAGCCTGTATAAAGGCCTGTCGAACGTCCATAAAATAAGGATTGAGTGGCTTATCCGTCATGATATCGCTGTCAAATCCGTAATTTCGTGAATAATTACGGGCCCGTTAGTGTTCCTGAGTAGGAAACGCCCGTATTTTCGTCCGAAGTTCGTGTGCCTGAGTAGTTACGAAATAAAGTTAGGGGGTGTCCAATTCATTATTTAATATGACTAAAAAAACTAAAGGTCTTCAATTTTAAAAGTTGAAGCTATTTTTATTTTATTATTTAATAATACAGAATAAGCGAGTAAGAAGAGATGGTGGCCTTATCGCTAAGAAGCGATCTCTTCCAGGCAACCAAAAAGCTAATGCAAGCTATTTAATTAATTCTATATTGAATTAGTTCTATGTAAGAAAACGTTGACACCTTGAAAGGGGTTGTCTGGTCATACTGTCCAACAAAATATTAAAATGTGTAATTCTCAATAAAATTAAACGAACTTTGAGGTAAACACACTGTGTGACGAAAAAGAAAGACAATGTTAGTGTTGTCAGTTTATAAAATACAATTACAGGCAGTCCTCGTACTTACGGTATGTTAGGTTCTCGAAATGAACAACGTAAATCGAAACGACGTAAGTCGAGACATATTTTTTCATATGTTTACATGTAAAATCCAAGGGTTAGGTTCAAAAATAATAGGCCTTAAAAGACGCAATTACTCCTTGATCCAATGGTTGCAACAACGAAGTCGTATGCCGGAAATCGAAACAAATGACGTATGCTTGAGGAATGGTGTCAAAAAATTGTTTGACGTAACTCGAAACGACATAAGTTGAGGACTGCCTGTACTTTCAGTCATAACGAATTTGTCAATGGTAGTTTTAACATAAGACGGAGTGTACTTACATGCCAAACTACTACTGAAAAAGCAAACGAACCAAATTATTAAGCCAAGGTCGACTTGCATTCTCAACTACACACATTAATTTACTTGAAACTAAAAAATCTTCTATAGAGGTTTAAGTTTCAAAGTGTAAACTAAAACAATAATTAAAATCACTCTTAGATAATAATCAAGAAAAGATAACTCACAAAAAAGCCACAATCAGAGCGTTCTAGTCCGCTAAAACAATCGCTGATAAAAAAAACAAGAGTTCATTGTGCATTTCATTCCGTGGAAATTTCTTGGGAAGAGAACGATGGGAAATATTCTATTTGTAGGGTTGTCACTATTCTAACCCTATAACTATTCAAAAAAATTAATAACATCTGAATTCATGCTTATACACTGAATTGACCAAGTAGATATCGCCAACCCTACAAGTTCAAACAACCACAGCAGCTGCGACACATACATTAGAAAACCCGACCCTCCGACGAGAAAACGATCGAGATTCAGTCATATTTATATCACACATTAGAGTTTCAAATTACACTGTCTATTTATCACAGGATACAGAAACAATACCGCTAAAACAAAAATCTATCAACTACAAAATAATGTATGCAAATTTGAAAAAAACTGAATCTTAACAGAAGTCTTTATGACGTGAATTACGAAGCGAGAGGTCGTGTGCATGCTTCTTTCCAATCCCGCAATCCCGCAAATGAAGCACCCGTAATCCCGCAGGACGCGGGATAAAAATGATGCGAGATCCCGCAAATACCCCGCGGGATTGAAAATTCCTAGTCCCGTAAATATCGAGATTGAAGACAGACTGCGGGATTGGAAGCCCTATCACACATATAGCTATATTCGATTAAGATACAAGCTATAGTAAAACACAGAACTTTAAATACCAGAAACGGCCACCCTGACAGAAGGGGTAAACACTGTGTCAAGGTTATATAAGACGCACTTGTACAGTCTGGCAAAACCCCCGTCGTGCCTTACTTACTTAACCCTTAAATGCATATTGACATAAAACTGCAACATACCACTAACACGGCTACCAAATCATTCTTATGAGCGCAACGCATCCTGTTGTAGAATTACTACTATCAGGACAATATTTTTTATCGAGTGGCAGCACCTTTTTTCTTTCGCTTTTATTTCTTTCTATGTCTCCCTGCATTAGAATGTACAAGTCTATAAGATATATTTATTAAGAGGTCAGAATAAATCATGCATTTAAGGGTTGATATCCAAAGTACGACAACCCTGACAATTACTCACTTTTAAAGTGAATAACCTAAAGCTTTAGGCTCAAAGAAACTAATTAGAATTAGTAATTAAAGAAACAAATAAAAAGGTCATTTTCGTGTAAGACGCGTCAACAAAGCAGCTAACGTTTTTTTTATATTACATATATTATTATGACACATTAAGGATGTCATGAATTTATAATTAAAATTACGGTGGTTTTCTTTATTATTTTTAACGGTACATTTATTTCCTTTATTATAATACCATTTGATATTTGTATAATATAAACAAAAGACCATCTCAGCTATTCCAGGCAACGAATTTTAAGATCGGGAATAGAGGGGAGCTACAAGGTACAAGATTTGTATTTTTGTATGTGTGTATGTTTGCAACGAATTGACTCAAAAACTACTGGACCGATTTCAAAAATTCTTTTACCATTCGAATGTTACATTATCACTGATCAATATAGGCTATTTGAATTACAGGAAAAAAATAAGGATCCTTACTAAAACTACAATAATGTAACCCAAGGTTGACCGAAATCAGACCAAGTTATCCATATCTGTGCATTGATCCTTATCCAAATAAATCATTTGCTAAGTAACGCCGTTTCATATTAGATACAATTGCGTTCTTAAATTTTAAATGTTTAAAAAATAAGTGTCCATGTAAATGTACTATATAAACTAATGCCATAAAGTAAAAGAATATTTTTTAAAATATTATAAATTTGTTTTCTAAAGCAAAAAACAAAGAATGACTGACGACTGCAAATTTTCCAAATGTCCGAAGAAACAACTGCAGTAAAACTCTTCTAATATTATTGATCACACTTTAAATCTATTCAAAATACCATTCAAATGGAAGAAATAACATATAATAAATCAATAGAAGACTAAAACTCTCAGCGGCATGTAATAACTCGGTAACATTTTCAGAGAAATCTCTCCTTTCAGACCTATTAAACCGGAGTTAAATAAAACTTCCTCAAACTCAGAGAATTACAATCCTTACCACGAAAACTTAAGAGTTAAAATCTCTCCGACGAAAAACACACTTTACAATTGTAAACGTTAGGGTTTAAGTTTTTCAGTTCAAATTCCCATAGCGACTAAGCCGGAACAGTTTACGTTTCCGTGTAACCTAGTTTGGTGGCCTGCATCACTGCAACTAGTGCGACCTGGATACTGGGTCGGTTGTGACGTCACTGGAGTGGGGAATATAGGGGAAAGTCTTAAAGCTACGAGGCTTAAGACATAGGTAATATAGTTATTTTTGTAAGTGAAAGTTTTGTTAGAAATTGTACAAAGGAAGATATATACATAAATTCGAATTCAAACAAGAATATTATTATGATATAAGGTTATTTGCAAAAACGATTTAAGCAATTTAAATAGAAAGATGCGTTTTACTATAGCGTTTATTTTGATTAATTTAAACGTTTCGGCATCTACAGCCCTCGTGGCAAAGGCAAGATCAGTAAATTAACACTAGATTTACCAGACCAGTCAAAATGACTGGTCTTGCAAGATCAAATTAAAATTCCTACCGCGCCATTTTCTTTAATTCTTCTAATCTTCTTTAATCTATAACAGAAGAATTAGTTTTATGAACTTTATATTATTTTATATATATTTGTAACAAATATATACTTTTTTGGTTTTGGTAGAAATAGGTAATTTAAGCTAAAGTATTTTAAATTAGTTAAGAAAAACAAATAGAAGCACGAAACACGAATAGCCTTGAAATTACGGAAGAAAGATTAAAATCTCAGAGTTAATAAAAGCGCTATTTGATTGCAATTTTATTATTATTTTTGCCATGGTCAAATTTTTATTGAAAATTGAAACATAAATTCGATAACTAGATTTTTGTCACAAACATTCTACAATGTACCTACATGCTAAAAAATCATAAACTTCGGTTAGTAGGTATAATACATGTACTATATTAACACTAGAACTACTAACCGGTCAATATTACCGGTTTCGAAAATTCTTCACAAGACTATAAAACCTTACTCATTATTTTTGACGTGACAACGTCTTATAATTCGATTGAGCCGGCTGCACGCACGAAAAAACATGACTCATGCGGCGTTACCTCGCTCTGAGGCGTTCCATGTAAGGCTTGAAGTGATCTTAATCTTGATCAATTTCATTGTGATTTCCAATTACCTCCTTCTCTATATACATACAAATCTATTAAACAAATGAAATTAAAATTTTCTTTTGAAAAATGCTACCATTCCATCAGTATTTTCTTAAGACGTTGTCACGTTCAACTATCGTCAGTAAACCGCCTTTACAGACAACCGATTTTTTTTGTAAACGATTCTTGTGCCAAACGTGACACAAGTTTTGATTTAAGATTCACGCTGATTCGAAGGACCTTATGCTCTTTTCCCGTCACTCCTGTTCAATGTGAGAACAACCACTCACCTTTATCCAATCTCCTCCAGCACGTAAAAGGCACCACACAAAACAGTATTTGCTTGCTATGATTTTTTCTTATTTGGTTTTTCTCATTACGACGTGACAATGACACAACACGATCTTCCTGTCACAAGGCGCGGCCAACTAGATTTTGCGTTGAGGCGCGACCAACTAGATTTGAAGTTCGCGCGCAGAACGGGCTGCGCTGATGCGCGGTGTGGGCCAAATTGGCGCCAGATTAAGACACGACTCCAGCTCGCGGCTGCCCTACACCGAACAGAGCGAACCAGGATCGAACATTCCCCCCACCGAAACCAGCGTGATGGTTTCTTACATAAGGAATTTAAAAAAAGAGAGGGAATAAAAAATGATTTAGACTTAGATATATGTATATGGGCTACGAGCTCAACAAACAAAATATATGACAAGTCTTTAAGAAAAGAAAAACATTAACTTTAAAAGAATTTTTACAACTCTAGCGAGTGGCCAGTTATATAAAGTGGTTTGATCATTTTTAACCAACACCAAATCTCCGACCTTAAGATTAGGAGGAGAAGTGAACCACTTTGCCCTTTGTTGCAAAGTATTTAAGTATTCACTACTCCATTTCCTCCAAAACTGTTGAGAACAGTGTTGTAAATATTGCCAACGTGACAAGTGAGAAGTAGGTAATTCCTGGATACAGTATTCTGGCACCGCAGTTAAATGTCTACCAATTAAAAAATGACCAGGCGTCAAAGCGTCAAACTCTGACGGATCACTCGACAATGAACTTAAAGGACGAGAATTCATTATCGCTTCGATTTTGCAAAAGACTGTGGAGAGTTCCTCGAACGTCAAGGCCTTTTCTCCGACAGCACGCACAAGATGATATTTCGCGGATTTGATGCCCGCTTCCCAGAGACCACCCATCGATGGTGCACTAGGAGGATTAAATTTCCAAGTGATTTGTCTCTCCGCGCAACCTTCTATTAACTCAGTTTGGAATTTACTTTCTTTAAATGTTTTTTGTATTTCAGTCAAATGTTTACCAGCCGCAATGAAATTAGTTCCGCAATCGGAGTAAAGACACGTGCATAAACCTCGTCTTGCGATAAATCTGTCTAAAGTGACTAGAAAGCAATCAGCTGATAGTGAAGTAACGACCTCTAAATGAACGGCTTTAGTAGAAAAACAAATAAAAAGACATAAGTACGCCTTATCTACTTTTGCGTTACGACGCAGACTTTGTTTAATAAAAAATGGTCCGCCCAGATCGTAGCTTTTCATCCCAACCGACGCCAAGTTTCCACAGGTCCTGCATAATACACTTAGCAACGAACGTACAGGGAGCAATAAAACCCACGGGGTCATAAATGGAAGCTAATAATTTCAAAACTGATCGTTTAGTTGTTACGGAATCAGTTTTATTAACGAAAAAATTAAATTCATCACATGAAGGTGCCCACTGCAGTCCTAATATTTTAATTGAAAAATCACTATTATCGCTTTCAAATGCTATCGGATCTACGCGATAATC